>JABUQX010139638.1:0-2500 GCA_015478945.1 Trachelipus rathkii
ATCAGAAAATAAAATAATTAGACTGTGAGTCTGCAAACATTACCGAGACAATCTACATTCTAAAAGGTTAAAGATGAATGGGAAACCATCTCTCAAATAAATAATAATAATAATAATAATATAATAATAATAAGTAATAGTAAATAATAGATAATAATAATAATATAATAATAATAATAATATATATAATAATATATAAATATAATAAATAATAATAATAATTATATAATTATAATAGCTATATATATAATATATGTTATATATTATAATAATATATGTTACTATTATATAGCTATATTTAGTTAGTATTTTATAATATATATATTTATATAATATATATATATAATATAGTTATATATATATATAATATATATATATATATATATATATATATATATATATATATATATATTTATATATATATTATATATATATATATATATATATATATATATATATATATATATATATATATATATATATATATATATATATATATATATATATATCTATTAATATATATTTTTATATAATATATTATATATATATATATATATATTTATATATAATATATATATATTATATTATATATATATATATATATATATATAGTATAGTATATTTCATTATCACCACGTTATTTATATATATATATTGGCCCTTATTTTTCATATATAACCATTTTGCTTATGGTATGTATGACATTCCATGTGCCTAATGGTTCGCCATTCCGTTATGCGTTCATATCCACACTCATCCTCCAAACAACATATCATATACACATACTTATATCCACACCCCTCTTCTAGACAACATCTTACAGACATCCCTATCCAATATATCCGTACGTGTAGGGAGAAAAAATTGCCCACATCGTATGTCCTGCGTGTCGTAGAAGGCGACTAAGGGACGGTGGTAGTTAGGTTGGCTGCCTACTACCACTTATCTTTTGGCCAGAATGCTAATGCATGCCTCGGAGAAGGTCCGTGGATTGCAAGTAAGCGCCCCCTTCCTAATCCTTCGGCGAAATTATGAATCCGTATTCTGTTATATGAAATGTTCAGAGGAATAATGTTGAAGGAGATGGAGGAGAGAGGTGATGGATGTATTTAGAAAAGGGAAAATTTGATTTGCTCGCTGTGACTGAAACAAAGATGAAAGGAAACCGTGAAAATGAGTGGTGTGAATGTGAAAATGTGGTTTGTGTTGCTGTGGAGGAAAGGATTAACAGGTGGAAATGAGGGATTTGCAATTCTGATGAGTGAGTTGTGGTAGAGAGCTATGGTAGATTTTGTGTTTGTGAGTACTAGAATTCTAAAGTTAAATTTAAGTTTGAAAAGGTCAAAATTTGTGTGGTACCGACAAATGATCCATCTGAGGGTAATGGTTGAAAAGAGTACGCTTTCTCTGGAATAATCTGAATGATGTTTTGGAAGGGGTGAGTAGGAGCTTCAGTTCATTTGCCTCATATCTGCCCATTCAAGGATTTTTTTTACAGTTGTCAGCGCACAACTCACGGGCAGAGCCCTAATTTCAAGGAGGGGTGTTAGTACTCTCAAAAAGTTCCACCCTCTAGCGCAAATTAAACGATATGAGTAAAGACACAGGGCTTTTAAAGTGAGGAGATTAAATTCAGTAGGAAATACAGAAAATGGAAGAGATTCCACAAAACAGAGGTGGTGGGAAAGAAGGAAAGCACCACAACAAACTAACCTGGAGTTACCCATGTCCAACACAATACTCCGTTGTGCAGATAGCGCACCATATTGTGCTTACCGAAGGCGTCGTAAAGGTGGTGGTTAACGCGAGTGATAAGTTCCCTCGAGCACTCTTGCGAATAGCGGACCTTAGGTAGTGATAAGTAGCACCAACATCGCCTCGCAAAGATAGAGGGTCAAGTGAACTGGAAAGTACAGAACAGTTTATAAGCCTTTTTGCCGTTGACTCGACCCTGTCCAAAAGCCGGGTGAAACCAGAGCCCCCCACCCCAGATATGAGAGCAGTACTCCATACATGGGCGGATGAGACCTTTGTATAGCGGAGCAACTGAGTAAAAAGGAGAAAGTCTCACAGTCTAAACAGAACTTCCAGTTCTTTGAGGCCGCCCTAGCAACCGTTGTGATGTGAGGTTTCCAAGACATTTTTTTGTTCATGTTAAGGCCAGGGATGTTTATATTGTCAACAGGAGAGACGACAGAACCGTCGAAAGAGACAGGAAAGTTAGAAGGTATTTTGGAGAAGGAGATTTGTAAAAGTTGGGTTTTTAAAGAATTGAATTTCACCAAGTTATTTCTATTCATCAGCGATAATAAAATCGGGAAGATTAAGACGAGAGGCAATTTCAGAAGTAAAAGTGGGAGTAGAATTGATATGAGTTAAAGAATGAAGGGTCGAGTCATCGGAATACGAGTGGATAGAGTTAGAGGTGCAGGTGAGAAGATCATTAATGAAAAGTAGGAATAAAGTAGGAGATAAGACAGAACCCTGAGGAACACCACTA
>JABUQX010139638.1:7500-11734 GCA_015478945.1 Trachelipus rathkii
AGCTCCCTTTAGTACCATTAATTAAAGCTGAGAACACCGCAGTCAGTGAAATCCACCCTAAAGGTTCATGGGACAGCGATGGACCCTCACTATGGTAGATCAGTCAGTGGCGGTTCATCCTTTCAACAGGTGGGCCAACCATACCCCTTCAAAATCCCACATTCACTCCTGCACACCTTCTTCTTCTACCAAACTCACACACATTTCTTCCTTCACATCTGCTCACACCACCAATCCACTTCCTCTTCGGTCTCCCCAGCCGGCCGGTTCCCCAGCACACTCACCACCATACATTCGCTTAACCAACCGACTATCATTCATCCTTTCCACATGACCAAACATCTCAACATACTTTCATTTATTCTCTCTCATTTACCCCTTTCTCTACAACCACACATCTCTCTAATAAGTTCATTCCTGTTTTTATTAATTCTTCTCACCAGCATGCTCTAAGACTGTCTCAACGGAACACATTTGAACTTTGATCTACTTTATTCCAGACCATAGTTTCACTAATTATATTACAACGAGGTAACAACATAACTCCTCATGTGTAGACTCAGAAGACTCAAAACCAGTAGCTTCCTTTTACACTCACCAACGATCTAATTGCACCAGCCACTTTCCTGCCATTCACAACTTTCCTGCTGCACTCTGCATCATCCAAAGTCCCTTCCATCCAGAACACATACCCTAAATATTTAAACTCAGACACTTGCTCCATCTGCTCACCATCTAACAAACTTCACACAGAGAACTGTCCTCACTCAAAAACAAACATAACCTTACTCTTATCTACGTTACTCTCTTCAAACCCCTCCTTTGTCACTAACTGCCAAATCTCTCTACCTAACCCTCTCAAACTCTCTTCATCTGCCACAGAACCAAAGTCCACATATAGTATAGGTAGGCACCTCCACCATCTCCTCCATCATTCAGAATCATTTCCTGCTATCCCACCCCAATTCTTTCATCACCCCATCCATGACTGAATAACCAAGGAGACATAACACAACCCTGTCTCACCCCGCTATAATCCCAAACCAATCACCATTGACAATTGATTTTATCTTACACGCTTTCACTATCACAAAGCATGACACTTTTGACTCCATTCAGAAGCCTACCACCCACACCATATCACCAATACCTGCCATAAAGCTTCCTATTAACTCTATCATATGCCTGTTGTAAATCCATAAACCTAAATATAATTTCTTCTTTCCTCATTTGTTTCAATGTAAAGATTTGATCCTCACATCCTTCCTCTACCACCCTAAACGCACCTTGTTCTTCAGGTTCAATCATCTCAGTCACTCGACACGACTCTTTCATCAAAATACCCAGCATATACTCTCCCTACAAAGCCTCAATAAACTTATTCCCTATAATTTCTACAGTTCCCCCTACCCTTATACATGGAAAAGCTATTACCGCCCTCCTCCAATCCCTTTTGAATTATATCTCCATAAACGTTTATTACATTAAATTTCAAACTAATCCACCACCATCTAGCTTCTACTCTGGTCATTTCTCTTACTGTACTTCATCTATACCTGTAGATTTACCATTCTTCCTTTCTCACTCCACCCATTACCTCCTCCTTACTACTAACCTCATCCCCAAAATCACCTATTCCTTCTGTACCATCAAAATCCACACACATTCACTAACCACCTCATCATTACTGTTATTATTGTGCAGATTTTCGAAGTGTCTTTCCAGACTCCCCTCACATCCATTTCCTCAGTTATTACAAAGTACACCATCCCTATTCATTATTCAAGCAGATTCTTATTCTCATTTCTAACTCTTCACATAGCTCTTCCAGAAGAGCTTCCACTTTGCATGTCCTCATTCATCCTCCTTCCAACTGTTCATTACTTTCTTGTTTTCTCTCCACGTAGATAAAATCTTTTAGTATTTCTTTTCCTATAATTCCAAGATTTTTCTTTGAAATTATAGATTGCTTTTAGTACATTCAACCACGCTTCTTTTTACTCTTTTTAACCGCTTTCCTACCCTTTCATTCCTACCTATCTGCTGTTAAATATTCTTACTTCCTACTTAGCACATCCACACACTTCCTTTACACTACTAACAATTGCTTCCTTTATTTGCCCCCAGATTTGTTTCAGTTTCATCCTGTTCACATTCAACTGATTTATTTATGATAGCTCTTAAGATACTGTCTGTATTAGTCTTGCCTACTTAACTTCTACTTCAGACGTTTGTCATACTTTCGATCACCTTCCCTCTCCATCCAAGCCCCACTAACTTAATTTACATAGAACAACATAATGATCCGATAATCTCATTCCTAAACCCTCACTGATTTAACATCCAACACATACTTCAACACTCTCCTTTCTTCTTCACCAACACAAATCAATCATACTTTGCTTAATTGAGATACCATCTCTACCCACACCAACTCTAGTATACTTATGGGTACTCTTGTGTTTAAAGAAAGTATTACTCAACATACCTCTCTTTCAGAAATCAATCACCTCTACCATTCTCATTTTCTCCCGCCACCCCAAAAACACCTGTTATACCATCCCTTCTTTGATCACCTATCCAACCATTCAGGTCCCCAAAACTATCAATCTAAAGCCTCCTACTCCCATCCAGAACATCTTCTGATTATCCCAAAATCGTGACACTCTTCAATGCTCCCTCAGATGAACCATAATGTCACAAACTACACATACCTTGGTCCTTACAAACTTAAATTTAACCATTAGAATTCAGGACTACAATAAAGCTCACTCAGTAGCTAGCACCACAGGTCATTTATCAAAGCCTAAATTTTCTCTCTTTACTTTCTTCCACACCAATTACTAATTCTCAATTTTTTCCTTTCATATCCTTTGCTTCAGCGTCATAGCAGAGTAAATCAAACCAATCAATCAAATATATATATAAGATATATATATATATAAGAGTATATATATATAGATATATATATATATATATATATATATATATATATATATATATATATATATATATATATATATATATATATATATATATATATATTTTCATAAAAAACAAATAAACGTTTTTTTTTATTTTTATGCTATTTTAGATGGTTTTAATGTAGTTTCTTACGGTTTCATTAGATTTAAAAGCAAAATCACATCAAACTATATAATATAAAGAACACATTTTAAAAGTTCTAATAACTTCTTAGATTCTAAATTTCTGCACCTTGCCAACTGTAAACTGGTATAAAATTATTATTATTTTTTGAGTTTTACATAAACTCGTAAAGTAAAATATATATAAGAGGGCATGTTATAATATATAAACTCTATCTGAAAAAAAAGGTTATTCTTTATTATTTTTACTTTTTTGAGATAAATAAAAAATGTATAAAGAAAGTTTATTCAAATTAACCTATAATGATATAAAACATATGGATGGGGATGAAATATGGTTGAGAGATTTCGAAAATGAAGAGATACATAGAGCAAAAATGGATGAACTTAGTAGCTGGAAAAAGAAAGGTGTGTACGAGGCTGTACAAGAAAGGAATCAAAAAGCAATTACGACTAGATGGATCATTACAGAAAAGTCAGAAAACGGAAGAAGAAAATGCAAAGCCCGCCTTGTTGCTCGAGGTTTTGAGGAACAAGGAGATTTAACAACTGATTCACCAACATGTGCCAACGAATCATTAAAAATGTGTCTTGCTGTAATTCAGAAACATTAGATATCAAAACAGCATATCTACAAGGGAAATCAATAGAAAGAAATGTGTATTTAAAACCTCCAAGAGAAGCTAAAACAAACTACCTATGGAAGTTGAAGAAAACTGTGTATGGTTTAAAAGACGCAGCAAGAATATGGTACGAAAGCATCATGGACATAATAAAATCACTTGGAGGAACAAAGAGTAAGCTGGAGCCAACTATAGTGTATTGGAGGAAAAACAGCCGAATCATCGGCCTCATGTGCATACATGTGGACGATATTTGCTATGGAGGAAATACTGAGTTTGAAGAAAAGATAATTCGAGAACTAAAAAGGAAATTGGAAATAGGAAAAGAGAGTGAAAGGAAATTTTGTTACATTGGTTTGAACGTGGATCAACGAAATGAGGAAATTATCCTGGAGCAGAATTCCTATGTAAGAAATATGAAAGTACCAGATAAAAAGAGATTTAAGGAAGAGAGGATATTAAATAAAGAAGAACAAACAGAATACAGATCAATGGTTGGACAAC
>JABUQX010139639.1:7500-22500 GCA_015478945.1 Trachelipus rathkii
AGTGCCAGGTGAGTGCCAAGTGAGTGCCAATGAGTGCCAATGAGTGCCAAGTGAGTGCCAATGAGTGCCAAGTGAGTGCCACATAGTGCCAAGTGAGTGCCACATAGTGCCAACTGAGTGCCACTTTTTTCAAGCCTTTTCTAGCCTCCCCTGAGCCTAGAATGCCCCTAATATGGGTGTCTACCCCTAGGTAATAAGGTATGAGGATTCGAATGGTGTATATTACAATCTGCTAGAATGCTTCCTACTACGAGTTAGTATTTTTATAACACTTATAGCATGACAGAATATATATCTAAAGAGTTACACAGTTGAGACAGTGATCGCAAACGTTTCCGAGTCCGAGTCCGCGTCCGCAGGTCAGCCCATCCGCGAAACCGCCGCCGCGTGCGCCCGCAGGCGCAATATTCCCCGCCCGCCGCGTGCGCCCGCAGGCGCAATATTTCCGCGTAACCGTCGCCGCGTGCGTCCGCAGACGCAAAATTCCCGCGTGAACGAAAAATATGATATCAATGTAAACTATTCAAAGAATTTCGTTTCAAATATACTATGAGTCATTCATTTTTACTACAATTGTACGAAATTTTATTAAAAACATATACTTTACATACCTTAAAGCAGTAAAGCAGTAAAACAATAGAGGTGTTATTACCTAACACCTAGGGGATTAGTATGCCTTTGTTTTACTGCTTTACTGCTTTAACTTTCTGCTTTACTGCTTTAACTCACTGCTTTACTGCTTTAACTTTCTGCTTTACTGCTTTAACTCATGTTTTACTGCTTTAACTCACATGTTTTACTGCTTTAACTCATATATTTATTAACATTACATACCTTAAAGCAGTAAATCAGTAAATCAATAGAGGTGTTACCTAAGGGATTAGTATGCTTTTGTTTTACTGCTTTACTGCTTTAACTCACTGCTTTACTGCTTTAACTCTCTGCTTTACTGTTTTAACTCTCTGCTTTACTGTTTTAACTCTCTGCTTTACTGCTTTAACTCATATATTTATTAACATTATGTTTTCTTTTATATTTTTGTTTTATTACTTTTTATTTATTATTTCTATTTTTATTTTTGTTTTAATACTTTTTTATTTTTAATTTGTAATGTAAGAATAAAAACACAGAGTTTCTGTTATATAAACATTTTATTTTAATAAAATTGTACGAAATTTTATTAAAAACATATACTTTACAGCCCTTAAAACAGTAAAACAGTAAATCAATAGAGGTGTTGCTTAGCAACAAGGGGTTAGTAAGGTTTTGATTTACTGCTTTACTGCTTTAATTAAACTCATTATTCATTATCTACTTGACGAGTATGGATGTGGAGAAATTTACGTTCCGAAGTCCGGCTACATGTCTTGTAGCTGGTCCGACAGGTTGTGGTAAAACCTTTCTATTATTAAATATTTTAAAGGAAATGGAGATTTTTGAACAAACCCCTGTAAAAATAATATGGTGTTATAATGTTTATCAGGAAAAATTTAAAGAATATAAAGATGTGATTCAATTTCATGAAGGCATATACGATATTAGGTCGCTGGACAATATACAAGGCCACAAAATTATTGTATTAGATGATTTAATGCACAAATTGAATTTGGAAATAGCAGAAGCGTTCACAGTTTATTCTCACCATCTAAATATCTCTGTGTTTTTCATAACGCAGAATATTTTTCATCAAAGCAAGCATATGCGAAGTGTTTCTTTAAACACACAGTATTTACTGTTGTTTGGCCAGAGAAGAGACATGAGTCAAATTAATGTATTGGCAACTCAAATGTTTCCTCTTCAAAGGAAAGAGTTCTTAAAAGTATATAAAGAGGTTACTTCAATCCCCCACGGTTATTTGATGTGTGAACTTCACCCCAAAAACACGCACAGAGTGCTGCTCCGTACCAACATTCTGCCCTATGAGATAGAAACTGTATACATACCTGAATAATGAGTGCTCTAGTTGCAAAGTATTTACCTCTTATAAAAAAATTTAAAAAGTTGAAACCATCTGAAAAACGTAAACTAATTAGTGAGGATGAGAAATTCATCCAGTGTGTATGTGAAGTCTGTTTAAATCTTATAAAAGGAAATGTTCCTTTAAACAGGCCTCAGAAGGTAAAGCTACGTCGTTATAGAAACATCATTAAAAAACTCTCCCTCAACATTAAAAATTTGAAAAATAAAAAGAAGTTACTACAGAGAGGAGGAGGAGTATTCCTGCCATTACTCTTCTCCGTTATAGCTCCCCTGATAACTAAGTGGCTATCCCCATAATGAAGAAGGTTGCTGTACTTCCATATAATGAGTATGAGAAAATGAAGTATAATAATACAGCAACTGTACAGAATTCAGGTCCTCAGATTCATCATTCACAACCTCAATATGGCCAGTTATTGCCGCACACTGCGCAAAATCCACAATCACAGTTTCATCATTCACAACCCCAATACACGCAGATATTACAGCCCAATGCATTGACATTACAACCTCTTTCACATCAACAGCAACAGTTGCACCAACAGAATCCTTATATTGTGAACGACTCATTATCTTTCCAGCAGCCTCTACCTCCTAGCTTATATGATCCTAAAGTTGAACAGATAACCAAATATGAGAAAGAAGTGTACAGGATATTAAATTCAGACATTAACATCCATGAGAAACGCATCTTATACCAGGATGCCATACAAAAATTGATAGATCTTAAAGACTTGCACCTACATCCGTCCCTACGTATCCCGTTAACCGATGATGTAGATATACCTAATGAAGTAAAACTTGAAGTGAAAAATGGAGATAAATTTAAAAATATCCTAGAGGAGAGCTTACCTAATAGAGTGCGTAAATCAGGAATAGCTTTATATAATATTTTAAAAGACCAATTAACTTTGAATGAAGCAGGACAGATCGTAATTGATGATGAAATAGTTAAAGGATCAAATATTGTGGATTTGATAGCTGATCTCTCACGTAACTGGAAGAAAGGCCCTGTAAAAGGATGGAATGATATCAAACAAGAACTTCAGACTATTAATTTTCCCAGAAGTTTAATCTTAAATACAACGCGATTAGCAGACTTGGATAATATCCCCATTACGCCAAGACCTGATTCAAGTCCCTCAGGCACTTCTTACGCTTCAGATAAATTTAAACGTGTTACCAGAGGAAGAATAAGAAAAGCACCTTATAATAAACATAGGTGGATTAAATCGTAATTATGTATTATCATATATTTATTTAGTTGTAATGCTTGTATATAAATAAATATGTTATTTTAGACCTTTTTCTTTAACCCTTTTAACTTGAGGGCATTTGGTATATATATATATATATATATATATATATATATATATATATATATATATATATATATATATATATATATATATATAATATATATATATATATATATATATATATATATATATATATATATATATATATATATATATATATATATATATATATATATATAGAGTTTACATAGGGTCAGTGTAGCAAACATGGAGGCAAAGGAGGTAGTTGATAAGTATTACTTCAATCTGAGGGAACCAAATAGTTTTGGGGGTTTCACTAGGTTTGCTTTAAGGTATCCTAATATTGAGAAAAAAGAGTTAAAAGCATATTTGGAGGGTGAAGAGGCATTTACTCTACATAAACCTGTAAGAAAAAAATTTCCTACACGGAAAACCATATCTCCGCAGCTCGATAGCATATGGCAGTTAGATTTATCGGAAATGATTAAATATAGTTCTTATAATGAAGGATTTCAATACATACTTTTTACAATTGACGTATACTCTAGATACTTGTGGCTGAAGCCAATAAAAGATAAAAGATCAGCTACAGTTGCCGATGCTGTACTTGAAATTATAAAGGACGAGCAGAGAACACCTAAATCATTTTGGACAGATTCAGGAATGGAGTTCAAGGGCCGAGAGTTTCAGGAGCTGCTCTGGGAGTATGGTATAAGCTATTACAATACATTTTCCGTAAACAAAGCGGCTATAGTTGAAAGAGTACAGCGTACTATTAAAGAGCGCATGCATAGGTATTTTACTAAGATGAACACTTTTAAATATATTGATATACTGGACGATCTAGCTTATTCTTATAACAGATCTTACCATAGAACTATAAAGACAACTCCATTAGCAATGTCAAAAACTAGAGGCTGTAGAACACATCTGTGTGAAAAAGAAAACAAAATAAAAGAAAATTCAGGAATAAAGGTGAATGACTATGTAAGAGTATCTCGATCAGAAGCAAGATTCAGAAAAGGATATGAAGCTGGATGGACTACGGAGGTTTTTAAAGTTCACAATATCCGAGCATTCCGACGTGATAGTTTAAAGTTATATTATCTGGAGGATTTAGATGGTGAAAAAATAAAAGGAGGGTTCTATAAACAAGAAATACAAAAAGTAAGGTTCAACCCTGTAACTCACGAATATAAAATTGAAAAAAATATTAGCTACGAGAGGTAAAGGAAAAAATAAGCAGTTACTTGTGAAATGGAGGGGATATCCTGCCAAGTTTAATACTTATATAAATGCAAGTGAAGTTAAGAATCATTAATCAGTTGTCATTATAATCATGGAGAGTGTAGACCACTTTTATTTAACTCTCCCGTCTTCAGCCTCTTTGGATTTACATCCTGATAATAAACTCTCGGATTTTACAACTGTGTTAATGAATCCTATACAACTTGAAAGAGAGGCATACGAAGTAGGATTATGTGAAATGATATTAAATACGGACATAGAAAATTTACCTCACAATCTATTCTGGATGGTGGTGTACAGAAGTGTAGAATGTGTTGAAACTATATTACAAGTGGAAGATACTCGTGATCTGAAAAGGACTACAATTGCTACAAAGCTGAATACGACTACATTTGGTACAAAAGAATACTTCTTTGAAGAATTTGCTCTGTGGAGGGCCTATTTTAAATCGGTGCCTGCTATTTTCAGTCATTTAAACGACCTCTTTGATATGAGTATTATGTGTAAGGATCTGGTATACAAAACTGAAATGCGTACCTATGAAGATAAAGTAATAATATCTTTAAGATCAAAAGTAAGTGTAAACCTGCGAGACCGTGATACGTTTTTTCTCGAGCGGTCACAGTGGCAGCGAAAACATATTCGTAAACGTGATGCTGAGCTGGATATACTTCATGATATCCCTACTATGTTGAAGAGAGTTATACTATCTGTGGAGAATAAACCCTTGACTTGGCATGAACAAAAAGATGACGCAGACCGAGTACTGCATTATACATGTACACCATCCGAGATGCTCAGCCATCCTGGTATGGCTTATGTATATACAAATATAATTGATCATCAATATGTAGGTAATACTAAAGCTCCTTTATTAAGAGTAGTATATTTTCCCAAAGAGAGTAAAGTTATAACATTCCCTAATGTTCATTATCTTCCTCTGAATAGATCAAATTTTGACTCTGTACGCGTGCATATAAAAGATGTAGAAGGAATTCCCTTCCCCTTTACAGACGGAGCATTGTTATGCAAAGTTCATATTAGAAAGAAACAGATGCAGTAATTACAGCATAATGGAATATATAAGAGGTGTAGTCAGATATATTTTTCATTCATTAACATACTCTCACAGTGTAAAGATAGTATAAGAAAGACACTCCTGTAATAATGGACGAAGAACGGGTATTCAGAGGAACAAAAATGCAGAGGGGGTATGGTCTTGGTGGATTTTTCGCCAAGCTATGGAGAAGTGCAAGGCCTCTACTCAGGAGAGGTGGGGAATATATAGGTAAAAAAGCTATAAGAACAGGTTTGCATACTATTCAAGATATTGCTGCAGGAAATAATCCTCGTGCAGCATTAAAAAGACGTATTGCCGATGTTTCAGATGAGATGTTGGATGATGTTAAGCGTAAAATAAGACGTAAAATGTCAGGTCAAGGACGAGGGGGCAAGAAGATTGTCATAAAGAAAAAGGCTAAGCGGAAAAAACCTCTAAAGAAAAAATGTATTGATGTATTTGCTATTTAATTACTAACTGATAACTTTTATACGAGCTGTGTATATAAGTAAGGTTTTTCATGAAAATGTTCATTATACGACCAGAGCTCGCACATGCAAGATGCATTTCCTTCATCCTTCTAGTCCTGATTGTTGTAAGAGTGAATTGGATCTCTTCTCCATGAACCCTACACAGATTAGCGTTAGCGAGTCCAACTTTATCAGTATTAATCCTCTGCATTCAATTACCAATACAGATGTTCCTCTAGAGTTCAATATTCCAGGCACTTCTGATCAATACCTAGATCCCTCTAATGTGTTTTTATATGTGTTTTTATATGTAAAAACGAAATTGACAAAACCTGATGGTACAGATCTTCCTACGGGTGATGACCATATAGTATATACAGAATCAAATTTCCTGTATACATGTTTCACCCAGGTTGAAGTCTATCTTAACGGAACTTCACTAGGTGCATCAGCTGCTAATTATCCTTATAGGAGCTATATAGAACAATTTGTTAAATTATTCAGACGATGCTAAACAATCTCATCTCAAATCATGTGGTTTTTACAGTTTCAAAGATGAAGCTGCACATATAGATAAAGCAGCTAAAGTCATAAATAATACTTATGAATTTTACGGACGATTAAATGGCGATATCTTCTCTCAAGAAAGACTCATTCTACCATCTGTAGATACTAGAATCATTTTATCACGATCAAATCCTAAATTTGCTCTTAAAATAAAAAGTAAACCTACTGCTACAGCTGTATGTCCTGAACCTGTTTTCAAACTGTTGGAGGCTTATCTCTATGTTAGAAAAGTGAAATTATCACCACAGCGACATTTGGAAATTGAAAATTCACTTTTGAATACTACAGCAAAGTACCCTATTAAGAGAGTTGAAACCAAGATATTTAATTTCACTCAAGGATTATCGAGTATCAATATGCGCAACTTGGTGGCGCAACGCCCAGCTCTGGTAATAATAGGGATTGTGGAACATGAAGCCTACTCCGGGAATTATAAAAAGTCACCCTATAAATTCACACCTTTCGGACTTAGGGGCATCAGTTTACATGTGAATGGACTACCTCACGGACGTGATTATGAAATGTTATACAACGGAGACCTATCTCTCTGTACGCGGCCTTTTTACGACTTAATAGCCAATACTGTATCATGTAATGATAGCGGGACAGGTTTAAATCTTGAAGAATACGCAAAGAATAGTAATTTATATGCGTATGATCTTACTGCAGACCTTTCAGCTTGTAACGCCTATCATTTAAACATTTTGAGAAAGGGGACCTTAGGACTAAGTCTCTCTTTTGGATCGATTCTACAATCACCCATCACTGTAGTGGTCTATCTTGAGCATCCTCAACTCATTGAAATTGACAGAGTACGCAACGTACTTTTGAATTATTAAAGATGAATGAAGAGGAAATAAAATCGGTGTTTAAAAATGAACCTCGCTTTTTAGGTGTGTTTGCTATTAACGAAATAAACTCTGTAAAGTTGGAGAAGGACACCTGCTTCATATTCAATACATTGCCTCGTCACATCACCTCAACAGGACATTGGATTTCCGTTTATAGAGCAAAAAACGATACTGTTCACATAATTGATTCTTTGAACTTAAAATTTATATTGAATAATCATTATATTACCTTATTTTTAAAATATAATAATGTAAGCTGTGTAAAAACTATGTCTTACCCTGTTCAGCCCTTATATTCCAATTTATGTGGAGTCTATTGTATTTATTTCATTATATGTTTTTTAAATAATGTATGTTTTAATAAACTTGTAAATATATTTGATGCTAAAAATTTGTATGTCAATGATTTTATAGTTTCTGATTATGTAATAAATGCTTTAAAATGAAAAAACGCGATTTTACTTCCCTTAAAACTCGTATATATAAAAAGGTTTTAATAAAATTTCGTACAATTTTATTAAAATAAAATGTTTATATAACCGAAACTCTGTGTGTTTTTATTCTTGCATTACAAATTAAAAATAAAAAAGTATTAAAACAAAAATAAAAATAGAAATAATAAATAAAAAGTAATAAAACAAAATTAAAAAATATAACATAATGTTAATAAATATATGAGTTAAAGCAGTAAAGCAGAGAGTTAAAGCAGTAAAGCAGAGAGTTAAGGGGACGTTGCGCGTTGAAACACTAATGTAATTTGTTTTGGATAAATTATACACCATTCGAAAGAGGAAAGATTTCTGTACAATATTTGTTTTAATAACATATGCAAAAAGGCGTTTAGAATTTCTGTAATTTCTTCCCAAATATCATGAATCAGCATTGTTATCAAAAAATTTTAACAGTGAATTTCTGCTGAGCTACAAAAGATTTTTTCAAGCGGATTTCACTGAAATACTTGCCATACGCATATATTTTATGAAATAACTTACAAATAGCAGCAATATATAGAGAATTTTTTTTTATTTTGATTTTTTTGCTAAATCTCAACTTTTTTTTTCTCCATAAAATTTAAAAGTTATCAGAAATATACCAAAAGTTTTTATATTTGCATGAATCATACATCAAAATGTAGTTCAATGTATACAAAATTGAAAACAAAAAAATAAAAGTATAAAAAGGCGTTGAATTTTTTTGTTATACCCCGAAATAGCAGCTCAATGTGAAAAAAGTTTTTTTTTTAGTAAAATAGTCAAGAAGTTGAACTGTGAGCAGTGGCCAAACCGTTGGGTATACAACAAATTTATATAAATGAAAAAATGGGTATCTCGCCAATTTTTACAAGTTGTAAAAATTTAATTCTAATCAGATGAATAGTAAAAAAGTTATATGCCAATCAATTATTTGATTTTTTTTTTTTTTTTTTTTTTTTTTTTTTTGCAATAAAAAGAAAAATCGTAATAACTTTTTTATTATATATCCGATTAATACGAAACTTTCAGAGCATGTATAATTAAAAAGAATACACATATTGTGTTAAGATAAATTTTTTGTATATCAAACGCTTTTGCCGCTGTTCATGGGAAAACTAATAAATTTTAAAAAGTTTTCCCGCAAGTAGCAGCAAAACCATTGGGCGTACAGAAAATTTATCTAAATAAAAGATGTGTATATCGTCGAGTTATAAAGGCCATAAAAATTTCATTTTTATCAGATGAATAATAAAAATGTTGCATGATACCAATCATTAAAAAAAAAATTTCGGCAACTCAAAAATAAAAAAACATGAAAACTTAATTATTATTTATACGATCAGTTTGAAATTTGCAGAGCGTATATAATTGGGGAAGGTAGACATTTTTTGTTAAGAGAAAATTTTTGTATGCCCAACAGATTTGTCGCTGCTCATGGGAAACATTTCAAAGTTTTCAAAAGTTTTCTCGTGATCAGCGGCAAAACTGTTGGGCATACCAAATATTAATCTAAATAGAATATGTATATCTTGTAGAGGTAAACAAGCTGTGAAAATTTCATTGCAATCGAGTAAATATTAAAAAAGTTACACGCCACCTGTTCTATTTATTTAAAAAAAAAATTTTTTTTTTGCTACTAAAAATATTTATGATAATTTTTTTTTTTTTTTTTTTTCAATCAATACGAAACTTTCAGATCATATACTACTAGGCAAGGTCAATATTTTTTGTTTAAATAATGTTATGTAAACTCAAGGGGTTTGCCGCTGCATATGGGGAAACTTTTGAAAATTTAGAAATTTTCCCATGCACAGAGGCAAATCCGTTCTCCATACAAAAAATTTATTTAAACAAAAATTATGTATCTTCCCCAACTTTACTTACTCCGAAAGTTTCGTGCTGATCGCATGAATAATAAAAAGGTTATAGTGATTTTTCATTTATGACATATCAAAATTGAATACCCCCCATATCCCCCTGTATATTGTGAATAAAATATTTTTTGCATGTTGAAAATAACCAGACCATTCGAAAGAGCATTAAATTCTACACTAGAAAGTGTTAAAACCTAAAATTCATAGAATTGATGATTACTACCCTCAAAAGTTAGGAACCCCAACGCGCAACGTCCCCTTAAGTATAAAAGTGCTTCTAAACAACTTCGATCGCCAAATTGGTGATCTATAAAATCTTTTTGCTAAATTGCACATTGATGATGAAGACGAGCTGATGGAGACAGAAGATTCGGATTCAAATATTCAGTATGAATGTATGTATATATATATATATATATAATCATCTACATATGAGTGAAATGAGTACAAACTTCAATAGCCAAATCGATAGTTAAAGCAGTAAGGCAGTAAACAAAGGCATACTAATCCCCTAGGTGTTAGGTAATAACAATATGCTTTTTATTTACTTCTTTACTGCTTTAAGGTTTGTTAAGATATGTTCATAATGTAATATAGTACAATATGAAGTAAAAAATGAATGACTCATAGTATATATTTGAAAACGAAATTCTTTGAATAGTTTACAATGATATCACAACTATGAAATCACGGCATGCTGGAATATTGCGGCCTGCGGGAGCACGCGGCGGCGGTTACGCGGAAATATTGCGCCTGCGGGCGCACGCGGCGGCGGGAACGCGGAAATACTGCGCCTGCGGGCGCACGCGGCGACGGTTTCGCGGAGGGGCTGACCTGCGGACGCGGACTCGGACTCGGAAACGTTTGGCGTCACTGTCTCTAACTGTGTAGTCCTTTCGTTTTTTGAAATATATAAAAATTATTTGCTGTCATGCTATAAGTGTTTAGTAAAAATACTAACTCCGTAGTAGGAAGCCATTTCTTGCCTAAGCAGATGTAATATACACCATTCGATCTCATAGCCTTATACCTAGGGGTAGACACCCATAAATTAGGGGCATTCGGGGCTCAGGGGAGCTAGAAAAGGCTTGAAAAAAAGTGGCACTCAGTTGGCACTCACTTTGGCACTATGTGGAACTCACTTGGCACTCATTGGCATACATCACGTTGGCATTCATTGGCACTCATTGGCACTCATTGGCACTCACTTGGCACTCACCTGGCACTCACCTGGCACTCATCTAATACTCATAGAACACTAATAGAACATCACTAGATACTCCTTACGGTGATTGGGAACCATCAAAGCCATCAAGTTAGCGTGGGTCAAAATTGACCCATGGTATATGGTAAGGTCAAAGGCGAAATATCATGGTCAAACAAGGTAAAGACATAAAAAGGGGCTAAGTCCCTAAAGGAAGGAAAAAAAAATTACCGTGGGTCAAAATTTGACCCACGATATATGGCAAGGTAAAAGCCGAAATATCATGGTCAAACAAGGTAAAGACATCAAAAAATAGGGCTAAGTCCCTAAAGGAAGATCAAAAATTACCGTGGGCCAAAATTGACCCATGGAATACCAAAGGGTTGGTCGAAAATTTCCGTGGGCAAAAAATGACCCATGGAAGACCAAAGGGTTGGTCGAAAATTAGGTTGGGCCAAAATTGACCCATGGAAGACCAAAGGGTAGCCAAAAATTACCGTGGGCCAAAATTGACCCACGGAAGACCAAAAATTACCGTGGGCAAAAAATGACCCATGGATGACCAAAGGGTTGGTCGAAAAATTAGGGTGGGCCCAATTTGAACCCCAATGGAAGACCAAAGGGTAGCCAAAAATTACCGTGGGGCCAAAAATTGACGACCCATGGAAGACAAAAGGGTAGCCAAAAATTACCGTGGGCAAAAATTGACCCCATGGTCGGCGGATTCGAAACAACAAGGTTAAGACATAAAAAAGGGCTAAGCCCCTAAAAGGTGTGCCAAAAAATTACCGTGGGCAAAAAAAGGACCCATGGTCGAAAAAATTAGGGGGTCGCATAAAATAGGGGGGGTAATACGTACAACGGTTGCTGCGCAACCGTTTGGCGCAACCCTTCTTCGAAGGGTTGCCAAAAATTAGGGTTGCCGAAAAATTAGGGGTGCCAAAAAATACCGTGGGCCAAAAATGACCCATGGAAGACCAAAGGCTTGGTCGAAAAAAGGCTAGGCCCAAAAAAGGTAAAGGCCCAAAAAGGTCAAAGGCCCAAAAAGGTAAAGGCCCAAAAAGGTCAAAGGCCCAAAAAGGTCAAGTCAGGTAAAAAATTTGGGCTCAAAAAAGGTCAAGGTCAAAAAAGGTCAAAGGCCAAAAAGGTCAAGGTCAGGTAAAAATGTGGGCTCCAAGGTCTTTCTTCCAAAACGCTTGACCTACTCTAATATATAAATATATATATATATATATATATATATATATATATAATATATTATATATTATATATATATATATATATATATATATATATTATATATATAATATATATATACTATATAATATATATTATATATATATATATATATATATATATTTATATATAATATATATATATATATAATATATATATATATATATATATATATTATTATATATATATTAATTTATATATATATATATATATTGTTTTATATATTATAATTATAAAATATATACATATATATATAATATATATATATATATTATATATATAATATATATATATATAATATATATATATATATATATATATATATTATATTATATATATCTTTATTTAAACTTTATATAAACTTATCTATATATATATATATATATATATATATATATATATATATATATTTTAACATAGGTACGAAGAAAATTGTTATATAAAGGCTTCCCTACCTTGCTGAACCTCATACTCACTCTCTTCTTACTTACTCACTCTCTCTCTTACTTACTCCCACTCCTCCTAACTTACTAACAAAAACCCTCGTTACAGAAAATTTCAAATACTCCAGAAAGTTGAGGTAAGCAGCCGTCTAAGCAACCCAGACTGCAGAAATCGTCAATTTAGGAGATTTCAAAAGAAGTTATGAAGCAAGCTGGTAAACGACGGGAAAAAGTCCAAAACTGTTCCTGAAGTTTTTCGAGAAAGAGTATCTCAATAAAAGGGTAACTTTGTTACTAGCCTTTGTTGAATAAAGAATAATATTTTTCGAAATTTTAATCCTCGTAGTAACCTGGTGTTACTCAGTAATAAAGGGATAATAAATCGGAAACTTTGTGTTTCCTCTTTGTTAAAGAGATAAGTTAGAAACTTCGAGTTTCGCATGCAGAAATTTGGTTCTAAAAGAATTTTAAGTCCTTTCAATCGTTACTTGTGTAGGCATTCATCATTAGAAGAGACCACCTACATTAGTTTAAAAGTGCCTACATAAATTGGTGAATCCAGATAAAAAGAACCCACTCTTCCCCCTCAGTTTTCCTCCATAAAGAAAACTTCCAAAGATGAAGAAAAAGAAAAAAAAAAATCTCCCCCTTCCAAATCAGAAAGCTTCCAAGATGAAGACTAAACGAACCTAAACAATACCATTAATACCCGCAGATCTCTGAAATATAAATCTCAAATTTCATAGCATAAATACAAGTTAACGCTCCTATGTTTTTGTAACTTCGGTCGATTTACAGAAGATAAATTAGCATTACAAAAACTGAAATACCCTTTAAAAATTATTATTATTGGTTATTAATATATTAATATTTATTATTTCCTATTATTATTATTATTATATTATTATTATTATTATTATTATCATTATTATTATTATTATTATTATTATTATTATTAATTAATTATTATGATTATATTATTAATTATTATATTATTAATTATTATTATTTATTATTATTATTATTATTATTATTAATTATTATTAATTATTATATATTATTTTATTATTATTTTATTATTCTTGTTCTTCTTCTTCTACTTCCACGTTCTACTTAACTATTCATAGTTTTTATTAATTAATTTATATTATTATCATTATTTTTAATTATTATTTATTTATTATTATTTATTAATTATTATTATTAATTATTTATTTTATTTATTAATTTTTTTTTTTTTATTTTTTTTTTTTTTTTTTTTTTTTTTATTATTATTATTTTATTATTATTTATTATTATTATTATTATTATTATTATTATTATTATTACTCTGTAATACAAAAGGTATTAATATATTATTATTATTATCTTTATTAATATTATTATTATTAATATTAGTATTTGATTATTTATTAGTAGTAGTAGTAGTAGTATTTTTTATTATTTTATTATTATTATTATTATTATTATTATTATTATTATTATTATTATTATTATTATTATTATTATTATTATTATTATTATTATTATTATTATTATTATTATTATTATTATTATTATTATTTTTATTATTATTATTATTATTATTATTATTAATATTTTTATTATTAATATTATTTATTATTGTTATTACTATTGTTATTATTATTGTTATTGTTATTGTTATTGTTAGTATTATTAAATCATAAATTAGTAAATCATACCACCCGTCTATCCACTCCCCTCCCAACCCAACCTTCCATGATCTATTTATCTATTGATTCAACACATTTCGAGTATCATTTTGGATAAACATAACATAAAAATAAGTTCTTTATATACTAACCAACGAATATATGCTAACGAACAAAGTTTTAACATCAATAAAGCTAACATATCATAACCTCAACTAAGAATATAATGTACAACGATAAACTTAACATACCTTACGTACGAATAAATAGCCAACATTTACAAAGATCCATACTTAACAACAGTAAAGTAACTAACATTGCATACAGAACGTAACCTATTTACACTTTTTCAAACTTACCTGTAATAGATCATTGCTATTTTTACCTTAACACAGTAATATTTAAAAAAAAATATCATAACCTTACCTATTTATCATATGGACCAACGAATATATGCTAAGGTAACAAAGTTTTCACATTAATAAATCTAACATATCATAACCTGAACTAAGAATATAATGTACAACGACAAACCTACCATACCTCACTTATGAATAATCTGCTAACATTCACAAAGTTCCCTACTTAGCAAAGGTAAATAAAGTAACTATCAGGACATACAAAAATCAATGTATCCCCAC
>JABUQX010139642.1:0-12500 GCA_015478945.1 Trachelipus rathkii
AGTATCTATATAATATATTATGTTTCACGTATTATGACATCGGTTGATAAGATAATCAGCTTGTACTATTTATTTATATATAACAAGCGAGTGTCACTTACGTCCTTATTTTTTATTTGATTGAATATAATTTGAAATAGAATATCCGAACTTGTTATTTCTCGCTTAATGTGAACGATGAAATGAGTGTACATTTTATTACTCATCGAGCGTTTTGAAACTGTATCGGAAGTTATATAGATAACTATCAATAGAGACTTATTTTAGATAGTTTGTAAAAAATAAGAAATAAAAATAAAATACAAAAATTGTTATTTATAAGGGTTGTTTCAAATATGCTGCTTAGCAATTCAGAATTTATTATATGAAAGAAATGAGCGTTAATTGTATTGGAAGTGTTTGTTAATTTAACTTACAGACGTGGAAAAGGAAATTATATATTATATACCGTTTTATATTCTATATTATACTATATATTGTAAAGTAATAGTATATTATATATATAAATATATATATATGGAGAAGTAGGATGGAGCATGGCAGATAAGCATAATTATATTATATGTACTAATGAATCATCATGGAGATGTATACATCAAATATTCTAATTATCATAGATACTATGAAGTAAGAAATATATAAAGAAAATTTCTCATAATCCAATATCATTATTAGAATTTTAAATTTGGTGAATAGTTTAATATTTATGTTTTAATTTATATCTATGATATAACATTTATGTATAAAAATACGTTCAGGTCTAGATCAAATAGTATATATATCTTATATATATTCTAAGTGTATTAATCTATACATATACTATATATAGTTTAAATATTAATAAGATATAATATATACTATAGCTATATATATATATAACATAGTATATATATTATCTATAGCATACTATTATGTATATAGCTATTATCAAGACTAATCCTGAGTATATATAAATTCGTAATATAATAAATATTATAAGTTTTAACATGATATACGCGTAGTGATTGGCTTTCTAGTAATATATCTATTAGATATATATTATAAATAAATAATTTTATTTAAACCAGAATTGCATAAAAGAGCATTCTACTTCACTATACTACCTTAGCTGTAATATGTTTCATATTAACTATATTAATTTAAATACCATATTACATATATATATATATATATATATATTGGTATGTATAATGTATAATATATATATAATATATATACTGTAGTATATACGATATAGTAATTCTGCGATAAAAATAAGCATGATTATTATATATATCATAAGTATAATATTATATATATATATATATATATTACTGTGAAACTAACTAGTAGCCTCGCTGGTATCGATATAATAAGTATGTGGTGTACCAGAAAACAAAAAAACAATTTGAAATACAATATAAAATTTTAGTATAGAAATCGTTATTTTATTAAGATAATTATAAATAAAAAGATACACAACCTAATAAACTTATACATTTCCAATATTTAACAGGAAAATACGCATTCGTCTACATTTTCGTTACAATATATAGAGTGCACATTTCCTTTTTCAACATTGTCCGGTTTCCGCATAATTGTTTTTATTATTTATTTTTAAACTTAAGGCCAATGCCCTCGTGGATAAACCACAATAATATCGCAGGAGTTGGAGTCTCTTCGGCTAACCAGTGGACGAACGGGGGACTTCGTCCCCACTTCTGTCCCCCGTCGCTCGATCTGCCAAAAAAACAAAATCTATTTTTTCATGCGAAAGTGTCCATACGCTGATTCTAATATGATATTAGTTTTCTTTACATGTCGTAGTTATCGAGATATCATGCGAAGGATTGGTAAGATTGGCATGATATATACTGTATATAGATTTTATGATTTTTCGTGTAACATCCGCATCCGCGAACATCCGCACTGTATAAGGATCACGATCAGCCGCATGCCGCATCCGGGCTTGCACTGGCGCGATAGTGCGCGATGTTTATCTGTCGAGATTTGGATAAAGAAGTTGTTAGTAATAAATAAACTGAAGATTGATTGAAAAAGCTAAAATGAAAATGTAAAATGAGTATTTTGCATTTCAAAAAACGGCTTGATAATCCATATTTTTGCTTTTATCAAAGAAGACATTCAATTACCTAAAACTTCCGGTACTTCTATGATCGGT
Organism: Trachelipus rathkii; assembly: GCA_015478945.1. NCBI lineage: Eukaryota > Metazoa > Arthropoda > Malacostraca > Isopoda > Trachelipodidae > Trachelipus > Trachelipus rathkii. Next base: position 2,162 of record JABUQX010139642.1, read on the forward strand.
GGAAGAAGTATTGTCAAGAGAGCCGTCTTGCTTCTACGACCAGTGCGTATTCTAGAAGTTAATCATTTCTTATTAATGTGGACAAATGAACATCAAATCAACGTTCACTTAACTTTTTAAACCATGTGATACGAAAACAAAAATCAGCGACCCTGAAAACTTCTGTCTCCGAATGTAATGCCATTAACCTCTACGCTATGAGGCATTTTGAACCTCTGTCAATGAAATGATTGAATGGCCAAAGTGTAATTAAAAGTAGAGCTAGAAAACGCTTGTGGTTCTGTGCTAAATAATTGAACTTCATACATCGCACTGCCTTAATCCCGATTTATAAAGGCAAGTTTTTGTCACAATATTCAGAAAAAGTTAAATCGTCATTTGTGTTGCAATTGAAATGGTTCAATCCGAACAGTCTATTCAATTCACCCTTGCCATTAAAAAGAAATAAAAGAAATCTACAGAACCAATCTTTTCTCGAGTAGAATTAATTAGCGAACAGATTCAATGGTACTGAATTTAATAGCACCCGTAGTAAATGAAGAAACAACACCCATTAACAAACCGTGTAATGTCATATGAGTGAAAACTATCCCAAGAAACGATTGAATCTCATATGAAGACTTCATCAGTTTGGTGAGAAGTTAAGCAAAACTGTACCGCGCACCGCTTGAGTAAGACTGACAAGGAAAATAATTAGACCTGTCCTCGCAACTTATATTCCAAGTTCGGAGAGTATTTAGCAATGGCTGGGTCTCATGGCAGGAATCGAATTGATATTTATATGCCACAACTGTCCTTTGATGATTGATAATAAATATATATATCCATTAGGATAAAATATTTATCATATAAGGCGAAGGTTAGGCGAAAAGAGGTTAGGTGGGCGTGCCAATTGGAAGTTGGATGGGAGTGGACCGATAAACCGTGATAACACACAACGATTAATAATTTGAAGAGTATTGTGCTAAATCTCTCCTCTCGTCTCTCTTCTAATATTACTATATATAATAAATTTATATTATATATATATATATATATATTATATTATAGTACTAACTATATAATATATAATATTACTATATATATAATTATATCAAACATCCGCATACCGCGGATATTAAAATGCAACACTGGCGCATTCCGCTTGCGAAAAATGACAATTCTGCAGCATCACTAATAATAGATATATATAATATAAAGGAATATAGTATATATTGATAGTATATGATTCTATTGCGATATATTTATTAGAGTCTTTCTCTGTATACATTATGTAGTTATTTGTGTATATATCGTAATGCGAATGGTTGAGTATCTTATGTATATTCTATAACTACATTTATATCGCTATCAAATTTAGAAACTTTAGCTAAAAGTGTTAATTAATGTTACAAACTTTGAATTAATTGTGCAAACATATGTAGATTGTGTTAACGTGAGATTACGATGCATATAAAAGAGGATAAGCAAGATAAATAAAATGTAAAAGGAGGAATAATTTTTCAAAATAGAAAATATTATATTTTGACATCGTAGAAATTTAAATAAATTCTACATAGCGCATTGAATATCGCTGCAACCCCTTTTAATTCAACGTTTAAGCTTATCAAAGAAATCTGCAAATTTATAAATACATTGAAATGAAAGTGACTGAGACACAGAAATTAAGGAAATACCAAAGGAAGAAAATATGAAGAGAACAGAAAGAGACCCAGGTGTGTGTGTGTCTGTGTGTGTCTGTGTGTGTGTGTGAATAAAATGAAATTAAAGGGCAAGAGGCAATGAAAAATTACTGAAGTAGAAGAAGATAGAAACAAGAACAGAAGAGGGAAGAGAATACTTTAGGTGTGTGTGTGTGTGTGTGTGTGTGTGGTGGACAAAATGGAATAAATACTGAGACAGGAAGGAAGAGTGGAGGAACCTAATCCATTAGAAAGAAGGAAGGACAAATAAGGATGGACAAAGAGAGGACACAATGGAGAGAGGAGTGGATATATATATATATATATATATATATATATATATATATATATATATATATATATATATATATATATATATATATTTATATAAATATATATCTATGGGTTTAGATGAAATGATCCGCAACAACTCACCGACATGCTAACCTTACATTCCAGTTATACATACCTAACCTAACCGATCCTAACCTTAACCTAACCTAACCTAACCTCATCTCATCTAACCTAAAATAACCTAACCTAACCTTAACCCAATTAGTTTTCAGGTATATATATATATATATATATATATATATATATATATATATATATATATATATATATATATATATATATATATATATATATATATATATATATTGTATCCGGAAACTCTATCCAGATCAGCGAGAATAGAATCGGAAAGATAAATACGAGAGGCAATTTTAGTAGTAAAGGAGGGAGTAGAATTGAAATGAATTGAAGAATGAAGGGTCGAGTCATTGGCATATGAGATGGTAGAGTTAGAGATGCAGGTGAGAAGATCATTAATGAAAAGCAGAATAAAGTAGAGATAAGACAGAACACCCTGAGGAACACCACTGCTGACAGAAAAAGAAGATCGCCCCATCAACAGCAGCCGATGTTGAGCGATTTGAAAGAAAGCTAGACATAAGTAAGCAAAAAGAAAAAGGAAACCCAAATGAGGAGAGCTTGGAGAGCAGTGACGCGTGCCTCACCCGGTCAGCTGCATTGGATATGTCAAGTGCCACTACGCAAGTCTTCCCGGAGTTCCTAAGAACGGAGAGCCATAAATCTGTTAGATAGGAAAGTATATCGCCAGTAGACCTCGAGCGCCGAAAGCCATACTGGCGATCATTATATATATATATTATATTATTATTATTGTTATTAAAAAAATGTATATATATATATATATATATATATATATATATATATATATATATATATATATATATATATATATATATATATATTATAAGATAAGATAAGATAAGAGTAAGGTTATGGTTGTGAGTGAGAACAGTCCTCGGTGTGAAGTTATATTAAATGGTGAGCAGCTGGAACAAGTGTCTAAGTTTAAATATTTAGGATATATGTTGAATGAAAAGGGAACGGATGATGCAGAGTGTAGTAGAAAAGTCTTGAAAGGCAGAAAATGGCTGATGCAATTAAATCGTTGGTGGGTGTAAAGGGACTAAGCCTTGAGTGCGCAAGGGTCTTACATGAGGGCATGTTGTTACCTGTGTTAATGTATAGTAGTGAGACTATGGTCTGGAATAAGAGGTATAGATCTAAAGTTCAATGTGTTCAGATGGACAATCTTAGGGGCGTGTTAGGTGTGAAAAGAATTGATAAAATGAAGAATGAACGTAGAGAGTTATGTGGTGTGAAGAAAGGGGTAAATGAGAGAATAAATGAAAGTACGTTGAGATGGTTTGGTCATGTGGAAAGAATGAATGATAGTCGGTTGGTTAAACGGATATATAGCGGTGAGTGTGTTGGGAATCGACTGGCTGGGAGACCGAAGAAAAGTGGATTGAGTCAGTAAAGGAATGTCTGGAGGAGAGAAATGTGAGTTTTTCAGAGGCGAGAATAAAGGTGCATAATAGGAATGAATGGCGGGGTTTTGTGAGGGTTATGGTTGTGGCCCACCTGGGCCAAGGGATGAACCCTACACTTGACGATATGCCATAGTGAGGGTCTAGGGTGGATTTTCTGACTGCGACGAATTCTCACTAATAGGTATAGAGGGTATAAGGCTGGGCTTTCCTTTCGACTTGTCATATTTTTCTACTACTTTTCTTTTCCGATGTATGTCACGCATCTTACCCCCAGTCTTGGGAAAAAAAAGGAAGATATATATATATATATATATATATATATATATATATATATATATATATATATATATATATATATATATATATATATATATATATATATATATATATATATATATATTGTAGCCAACCAACTAGAAAACGAAGGTAGGTGTAGCGAATAAATTTTAGAGAAAAGCAGATTGTTTAGACTATCTCAATGGAAAGGTTGCCGTAAAGGATTGATGGACTTAAGGTTGTAAATAAAGAAAAGAATAAGAAGTGCCTTTACGAGATAACGGAAGAAAAGTATTCCCGTCGGTGAACGGGAATAGACGTGGAGTCGGATAACAGACAACATTTCTTGATGATTATTAAGTTGGTGCCGGTTAATGTTTCGTCATCGACTAAAAGTATTTCTGAAGGATTGTTACACAGAAGAACGAAGCTCCCTGAATTATTAAGCAAAATCGATGGTTTGCCGGATCGTTGTGAGTGTTTACGAGTGATGAACAATTTGCAGAATTTAACCTGTAAGTCCTTTTTAATTGTCGTTTTTGAGACTGTGATCATGATCATCTAAAGTGATAAGTTTGATAACTAGGTGTCTATATTGTTTCGTTTTGAACATTGTCTGTGTGGAAGACATTAAACGAAATTCTTAAAATTATTGGAAGAGTAGAAACTCCGAATAGGTTTTTGAGTTACATTTATTTTAATAGCGTGCCCTTTTATTAAACATTTTTTAGTAACTAAGTATCTGTGTTATTTCGTTTTGAACATTGTCTGTGTAGAAGACATTAAACGAAATTCTTAAAAATTATTGGAAGAGTAGAAACTCCGAGTAGCTAGTGAGCCAACATTTATTTCCTAAACGTGACTTTTATTAGATATTGTTTCTTAGTGACCTGCTTATTGAGTGCCGAGTCATGTTGTTATTTCAATACTGTGTCTTTTTTTCTCTTCGTCAATGAATTAGCCTGATGACTTTGCCGAACTGTTTGGATTCCTGCTATGTGAAAAATAATGCCTTCTTCCTGCCTGCTGATTGTTATTTAATACTGCCATTAAATTGACTTATGTTGAAAGTTTAAAAATTATTTAGTGTAGGTTTTATGAAACAAAAGGGTTGGGATTTACATTTATTGAAACTTTACATTTATTATATATTTAAAAACTATTTGTTTTCCTCCTTCTCCTTCCATTGAAATTGCAAATTAAAGGTTATAGAAAATCCGCAAATACGAAATAAACAAACTATTATAATATATATATATATATATATATATATATATATATATATATATATATATATATATATATATATATATATATATGTATATATATATATATACATATATATGAGAGAGGAGGAGGAGGAGGAGAGAGAAAGAGAGAGGAGAGAGAGAGAGAAAGAGTTCAGGGGAATGGAGAGCTGGAGTTAGAACGGAATAGAGTTAACTTAGGAAAGAGCTGAAATCTTGAGAAATGAAAGGAGCCTGAGCTGAGCGGAGGACAGGGACGTGGAATGGATGGATGTTCTTTTCTCTTGGTATTTAAGAAAATGCATGAACAAATACATAATAATAATAATAATAATAATAATAATAATAACAACAATAGTAGTAGTAGTAGTAGTAGTAGTAGTAGTAGTAGTAGTAGTAGTGGTAGTTGTAGTAGTAGTAGATATAAGCCGAGAAAAACCGATAGAGGAAATACTTAAAAGATTTCAATAGAGAATATCTAACTCAAATATCTGCAACAAACGAAGAACTGTCATATTATCATAACTGTTCCTGGAAATTGAAAATAGTGAAGAAGTAAAATAAAATACGAGAATTTCTCATAACAAAAATAAAAATCAGGTTTTCTCTCGTTAAGAAAAGACGAAACAAATTGAAAAAATGCCGATACATTTCGGGAAAGTGGTCTCTTTTTATTTTTTTAATAATATCTAAAAAAAATATCCCGCCATTGTATATGAAAATTCCATTTAGGAAAATGTGAGTGATATTCATTGCGAGATATTTCGTCTTACAATGATGGCGATACAATAAGAAAAGAGACGCGAGAATTCACGAGAGAGAGAGAGAGAGAGAGAGAGAGAGAGAGAGAGAGAGAGAGAGAGAGAGAGAGAGAGAGAGAGAGAGAGAGAGAGAATTCCGGTATCTTTCGAGTAGGACGGAAATTTCCTCGAGTGGATTGTGATAACTTGCGAGAGAGAGAAGCGAAATTCCACGAGAGAATTTCGATTATCTCTCAAGAGAGATATACGAAAACTTGTTTCCTCTAATAAAAAAATTATATTTTGACATCGTAGCAATTTAAATAAATTCTACATAGCGCATTGACTATTGTTGCAAAACCTTTTTTAATCTCAACGCTTGGCTTTATTCAAGAAATCTCGCAAATTTATAAATAACATTTTCTAAATGAGTGACCGAGACACAGAAATTAAGGAAATAGCCAAAGAAAGAAAATAATAAGAGAAACAGAAAGAAGTATTGTTGTGTGTGTGTGTGTGTGTGTGTGTGTGTGTGGTGGTGTGAATAAAATGAAATTAAAGTTAGCGAGGCACAGAAATTACTGGAAGTAGAAGAAGATAGAAACAAGAACAGAAACAGAAAAAAAAGAGAACGACTCCAGGCGGGTGGTGGTGGCAGGTGGTGGTGGTGGTGGTGGTGGTGGAATGGAATGGAATGGAATGGAATGGAAGCCGGACAGAACAAAAGCATCGTGAGCATATATATATATATATATATATATATATATATATATATATATATATATATATATATATATATATATATATATATATATATACATATACACCATACATATATCTATATATATATATATATATATATGGGTTTAGATGAATTGGACCGCAACAACTCACCGACATGCTAACCTTACCATACCTTTCCCTGTCCTAACCTAATCTAACTTAACCTAATATAACCTAATATAACCTTTTAACCTAACCTAACATAACCTAACCTAACCCAACCTAACCTAGTTTTCAGGTATATATATATATATATATATATATATATATATATATATATATATATATATATATATATATATAGAGTATATATATATATATATATATATATATATATATATTTATCCGAAATTCTATCCACATCAGCGAGAATAGAATCGGAAAGATTAAGACGAGAGGCAATTTTAGTAGTAAAGGAGGGAGTAGAATTGAAATGAATTGAAGAATGAAGGGTCGAGTCATCGGCATATGAGAGGGTAGAGTTAGATATGCAGGTGAGAAGATCATTAATGAAAAGCAGGAATAAAGTAGAGATAATACAAAAAAAACCTGAGGAACACCACTGCTGACAAAGAAGAAGTCGTCCCGTCAACAACAGCCGATGTTGGAGAGAGATTTGAAAGAAAGCTAGACATAAGCAAGCAAAAGAAAAAAAGGAAACCCAAATAAGGAGAGCTTGAGAGCAGTGGCGTGCCTCACCCGGTCAGCTGTATTGGATATGTCAAGTGCCACAACGCAAGTCTTCCCGGAGTTCCTAAGGGCGGAGAACCATAAATCTGTTAGGATAGGAAAGTATACGCCATTAGACCTCAATGAAAGCCATAATTGGAAGGATCATTGTATATATATATATATATATAGAAAGATATATATATATATATATATATATATATATATATATATATATATATATATATATATATATATATATATATATAGAGTATATATATATAGAGTATATATATATATATATATATATGTGGTAGCAGGAGAATAAAGAGTAGTTGGAATGGGAAATGGAAGAGTGGATGGAATGAAGGATGGTGGTGGTGGATGGGGGGGGGGGGGTGGACGGAAACAAGTTAGGTGTCCTACATGAGGGATATGTTGTTACCTGTGTTAATGTATAGTGGTGACTATGGTCTGGAATAAGAGGCACAGATCTAAGGTGCAGCTGTGTTCAGATGGATAATCCTAGGGGCGTGTTAGGTATGAAAGAATTGATAAAATGAGGAATGAACGTATTAGAGAGTTATGGTGTGAAGAAAGGGGTAAATGAGAGAATAATGAAAGTAAATTGTGATTGTTTGGTCATGTGGAAAGGATGAATGATAGTCGATTGGTTAAACGGATATATATATATATATATATATATATATATATATATATATATATATATATATATATATATATATATATATATATATATATATATATATATATATATATATATATATATATATAGAGAGTATATATATAGAAATATATATATATATATATATATCGGTAGTAGTAGTAGTAGTTGTAGTAGTAGTAGAAGATATTAAAGTCGAGAAAAACTAATAGAGGAAATACTTAAAAGATTTCAATAGAGAAAATCTAACTCAAATATCTGCAAACGAAGAACTGTCATATTATCATAACTATTTCTGGAAATTGAAAATAGTGAAGAAGTAAAATATAATACGAGATATTCTCATAACAAAGTAAATAAAAATCATGTTTTCTCCCGTTAAGAAAAGACGAAACAAATTGAAAAAAATGCCGATACATTTCGGGAAAGCAATCTCTCTTTTTATTTTTTTTAATAAAATCTAAAAAATATCCCGCCATTATATATGAGAATTCCCTTTAGGAAAATTTCAGTGATATTCATAGCGAGATATTTCGTCTTACAATCATGGAGATACAATAAGAAATTAGACGCGAGAATTCACAAGAGAGAGAGAGAGAGAGAGAGAGAGAGAGAGAGAGAGAGAGAGAGAGAGAGAGAGAGAGAGAGAGAGAGAGAGAGAGAGAGAATTCCGATATCTTTCGAGTGAGACGGAAATTTGCTCGAGTGGATTGTGATAACTTGCGAAAGAGAGACGAGAAATGCCACGAGAAAATTTCTATTATTTCTCAAGAGAGAGATACACGATAGCTTGTTGTTTACTCTTGTAAAATTTTTTATTATTTTGACATCGTAGTAATTTAAATAAAATCTAAACAGCGCATTGACTATTATAGCAATCCCATTTTTAATACAACATTTAAGACTATGACCTTATCAAAGAAATCTCGCAAATTTTTAAATACATTGAAATGAAAGTGAGCGAGACACAGAAAATACGGAAATAGCCAATGAAAGAAAATATGAAGAGAAAGAGAAAGAGAATAGATGTGTGTGTGTTTATGTGTGTATTTGTGTGTGTGTGTGTGAATAAAATGAAATTAAAGTGAGCGAGGCACAAAAATTATCGAAGTAGAGGAAGATAGAAAACGAAGAAGAGAATCAGAAAGAGAATAGGTGTGTGCGTGTTTGTGTGGAGTATGAGTATGTTTGAATAAATGTATGGTGAGACAGTGGAAGAGGAGAATGAATCTGAATGGAATTGGAAGGGAGTGGAAATGGTGGATGGAAGGAAGGATGGAATGGACAGGAGAGATGAGGAGGAGTGAGAGCAGGAGAAAGAGGAGAGAGAGAGAGAATGGAATGGAATGGAATGGAATGGAATGGAATGGAATGGAATGGAATGGAATTAAATGGATGGAATGGAAGAAAGAGGAGAGAGAGAGAGAGAGACATATATATATATAAATATATATATATATATATATATATATATATATATATATATATATATATATATATATATATATATATATGTAGGCACACATCCTTTTCTTACTCCCTTGAACTAAAACTGATAAAACTTGTTTTATTAGAAATTATCGTTGTGTTCAAATGCATAAACTCTTGCTTTTATTCATTTCATCCCGAAATGACAAAAAATCAATTCTTCTAGACTCTAAAAAAATTTCTTCGTAGAAAATGCAACAATCCTTCTAGAATTTGTAGTTTTAAATGTCATCTCTGACTGTGCTTCTTCCTCTCTCATTTCTCTTTTATCCCTGACGGTAATACTACTCTCTAAAGCTTCTGCTAAAGCTGATCTGTTTGCTCAAGCTTTTTCCTCTAATTCCATCGTAAATGATTCCAGAGCTGTTTCTCCCTCTCCAGTCCCTTTAACCTCAAAAAAATATATATATATATGCTGAGTTACATACATGTTGTTACATACACACATGATACATACATGTCATATTACATATACATGAGCATACATACATATTATTATATATATATATATATATATAATATATATATATATATCTGCAAAATGTATACATTGTTTTGTGTTTCAAAAGAAATAAATAATATGAGCTTCAAACTCCTTTTTCAGTGTTACTTTTGAAGTCCTTGTTTCATGTTCTTGTTTACCTTCTTTGAAGTCTTGTTTGTGTTGCCACGCTTAACCTTTTCTCTTTACTTTACATTTTCTTTTAAAATAAAAAGAAATGGAAAAGGTCTTCAATGCTCAAACCTCTTTTTTTTTTCTTTTTTTTTCTTTTTAAGCAAAAAAAGAAAAATTTACTTTCTCAAACTTTGAAAAAGTAAAGTTTATATTCAAATTAATATCTTCTTACTTTAGAATTAATTAGTCCTATTTTTAAATATTTAAGTACTTCTTTTCTCTCTTGGT
>JABUQX010139642.1:15000-17674 GCA_015478945.1 Trachelipus rathkii
AGTAGTAACAGGCTCATGAACTACAATAGCTCCGATATCTTCTTTCGAGCAACGAATAAAGAACCTTTCAAACCAACAGAGTATTTCTGTCTGGTATCGTTTATATCAGCGTTTCCCAACCTGGGGTAAGCGTACCCTTGGTGGTACTCGGCAGACCGGTTGAGGGTACTTGAAAATAATATTGGTAATGGAGGAAAAAATTGAAATTATTATGAGCCATGTTCAAAGACTTGTATATCAAGATGGAAATTATTATGAACTTTTATCATAAGTTAATGTGGTTACAAATTATTTTAATGCTGTTTTTATTAGTTTTGATGTTAGACTGCTATTATAAAAAATTGAAATAAATTTTAAAATGTAAAATCAAAAATAAAAGCCTATAAATGTCATTAATTTGAGTATTTTGATTAGTTAAAATACCCCTAGGGACATTACTACTTGAAAAAACAAACTTTTTTTCGTGGAGGGATGGGTGGTTGTTGGGTTATGGGAAAAGGGGTACTAATACATGAAAAGCCTAATCAAGGGGTACAGGAGAAGAAAAAGGTTGGGAAGCACTGATCTAGAGGATTAAAGAGATAGTTTTTTATCGCATTTCTTTAATTAACGAATCAAATATGAGCATATTAAGTGATAACTCGGGCACTGATTGAGTCACTTTTAAGCTTCAGTAAGTATTGATCTACATGTGAACATTAAATTTCAATGCGTTAAGGAACAGGATCCGAATTATAAGCATATATATATATATATATATATATATATATATATATATATATATATATATATATATATATATATATATATATATATATATATATATATATATATATATATATATATATATATATATATATATATATATATATATATATATAGTCAGAAAGTGGTTATATATATATTAAACACTATATGAATATATAAAGAGTCTCTATATATTTATATTGTGGAGAGAGGTGAGAAAGATAGAGAAAGGTTATAGATATATATATATATATATATATATATATATAGAGACATATAGCGATAGATATATGTATATATATGGGAATTGCATATATGTATATAATTACTTGCAGTGGCCTACCTAAAGCACACTAAAAGATAAAAAGAAGCTCGTTTCAATTTAGTGATAAAAGGCCAAGATAACCTCGTGGCGAATGTTTGTTTATTCGGTCTAAAATGTGTAATTAGAATTGCACATTATCTTTTCACTCTAATATTTATTTTTCGATTAACAAAGTTTATTTGCATGGTAGATAAAAGGAAATGTAGAATAGGTATTATTTTAAATTGAATTCTTTAACACTATCTATCTATCTATCTATCTATCTATCTATCTATCTATCTATCTATCTATCTATCTATCTATCTATCTATCTATCTATCAATCTATCTATCTATCTATCTATCTATTTATTTATTTGCTTATTTATTTATTTATTTATTTATTTATATCTATCTATCTATCTATCTATCTATCTATCTATCTGTCTTATCTATCTATCTATATACCTATTCATTCATCTATCTATCTATCTATCAATCTATCTATCTATCTATCTATCTATTTATTTATTTGCTTATTTATTTATTTATTTATTTATATCTATCTATCTATCTATCTATCTATCTATCTATCTATCTATCTATCTATCTATCTATCTATCTATCTATCTATTTAAAAAATAAATCTAAGAAAAATCCTAAAAAAGATTTGGTTTCTAAGGAGACAAATGATCGTCAATTGGAAGATGATAAATATGAAAAAACAAAAAAATTGGTTTCTAAGGAGACGAATGATCGTCAATTTGAAGACGATATATTTGAGAAATCAAAAGATGATATGTTTACTATTGTGATGTCTCGAAAAAAGAGTAAACAAATAATTTATTTAACTAAAAATTCAAAACCTAATGATAACTTGAGAAGTGCGAAAAGGTTAATGGAATTTTATATTGGGAGATGTGCTTTAAGTGTTAAAAATATTCACTTAGAAGAATTTGTCAAAGATAATTTGGACATAGATTGGGTAAATGTCGAAGAGTTGAATTGCAGGAATCCCTACTCTAAATCCTTTAAAATTACAATTGATGAAGGATTTAAGGAAAAACTTTTAAATGAAGACTTCTGGCCTGCGGGAATAATATGCAGAAAATTTTTTACTAACAGGAAGAAAGGCAACAGCAAATGATGTTTTAAAAGTTTTAAACATATGAATATATTAATATTTATATATGTATATTAATTTTTAAATGTTTTATTTTACTCTTTAATTTTTGTTTTTACTTCTAAATAATGTACTATGTTTACGAAATAAAGAAATAAAGACTAAAGACTATCTATCTATCTATCTATCTATCTATCTATCTATCTATCTATCTATCTATCTATCTATCTATCTATCTATCTTTGTGGAGCAAAGTGAAATACATGTAAAAGGTTATTTTTATAGGAATATAGTTTTTATTTCATCTTGTATTCATTTTTTGTAACAAAATAAAAATCCAATTAATCCTCGCTTGCATTTTTGGAAATATTTATTCTTACAACAAAAACATGGTGACATTTGGGTCCCACTTTGCTTTTTCTAACATACAACATGGTACAATTGATTAATACCTCTCTCTCTATCTCTATCTCTCTCTCTCTCTCTCTCTCTGCTCTCTCT
>JABUQX010139643.1:0-22776 GCA_015478945.1 Trachelipus rathkii
GCATTTGAACGGGTAGGCACCGTCAACTGCTTCTCACAGCTCACTCTTTTGGGTTTCCTCCTTCCGCGTCTTGCCTATTTTAGTTTTCTTTCAACTCGTCAATATCGGCTGTGTGTTGATGGGGCGGACTTACTTGATTCCTTTTCTGGGGTCAATGTGGTGTTCTCCTCTTAGGGGTTCTGTATTATCGAGAGTCGACATACTTATTCTTATATTTTTCATTAGTGATCTTCTCACCTGCAATCCTAAACTTATCATCATATGCTGATACTCGGATTATTGTCTTACAACTCATTTCATTGCTCCCGTTCTTTTACTCTAGAAATTGCGCTTCGTCTTAAATTCTTTCTGATTCTATTCTCGCTGATCCTGATAGAATTTCCGGGTGGGGTGTCTCAACCTTGTGAAAATTCAATTCTTTAAAACGCAACTTGCTAACAGAATTCCTCTCTAAGAACACTTCTAACTTTCTATCTTTTCGACGGTTTCTCGTCTCTCTCCTGTTGACAATTATCTTGCCTTAACATAAAAACATGTCTATGCGAAACTACATCAGAAGTGGGTTGCTAGGGCGGCCTCAAAGAAACTGGAGTTCTGTTTAGACTGCGAACGACTTTTTTCTCTTTCATTACTCCGCTATACAAGGCCTCATACTCCGCTTAGTTTGGAGTGCTGCATCTCATATCTGGGGGGGCTCTGTTTCACACCGGCTTTTAAGATGGTTCGAGTCTAAAGGCACAAAGGTTCTAATTGTATCGTATTTAGTTCATTGTTTTCTATCTTTGCGGCGTGATGTTGTTGCTTTATCTTTTCTATAGGTACCGTAGTGGCAGGTGCTCGAGGGAACTTATCACACGCGTATCACCCACCGTTACGTAGCTCACCGTAGAAAGGTGTGCTGTATGCACATGAGTTTCTAGTGTTGATATTTGGTAAGACCATCCAGACAGTTTTCGCTGCGGTGCTGAGTCCTTCTTTTGCCACCCGAATCTTTCATGTGGATTCTCTCCATCTATGGCTGTGTTTTCGCTGAATTTAATAATCCGCCCACGACTGTCAGAGCCTACGTCTGAGCGTTATCTGCGTAATTTGCGGTTGTTCGATTCTGAGTGCGTGTAACACCCGCTCCTTAGAAGGCACCTGCCGTGAGTGGTGGGTAACTGTAAAAAAAAAAAATCGGTTTAGGCACGAATTACGTATAACTGCGGTGAGCATCTATCTTATGCGAGCGTAAGCACATGCAAGAGTAAGAGAGTCTTTTAATAGAAACTTATTTAGAGATATTTCTGCCATTTGGCCGCTTACGAACATATAAAGAAATGTGGGCTCGTGTTCCTGGTATGTGGGAATACATATCGTGAGACAGCAAGAGTCTTGAGAATGCTCATATATGTGAGAGAAATGTTCTTAATTCTGTAAGAGTGTTGCTATTTCGTCTTGCCAAATTTTGGACGTGTCGTTTTACGTCACTGTACTCGATAATAATGCGCGGCCATGGTGGCCGTTTCCTTGATGATGTTTCAAACTAGTTTGACACCGCTGTATTTATTCAAATGATGAAATTAAATAGTTATACCGATTTTAACAGAATAGGTATGAAAAGTTATTTACATATATCTATACTACTATACAATTGGATTTAACATTGACAAAGTGATATTTAAATTGTTTGCAAGCAAAAGTAAATTGTAAGAAATCGCAGTCGTTTTGTAGCTACGAAATTATACGTCGAAGAAATATCGAGCTAAATGCACTTCTAGCCGGCGAGAGTAAGTCACAAATGACAAAAGGAAAAACGGTTGATAGATGCCCTTGAAAACAAATTTATAGTTTTTTCTTCTTTTCTGGCGTGTAGGGTGGTAATCACATGGAACGCGTAGCAGGTATCGTAATATTCATCTACGGATTTTTTTTTTTAATTTCTAATTTGGTTCACGAAATAATATTAACTGATTCGATTTTATATGATCAAATAGGATCATATCATCCAATTCTTTCCCCACAGATGGGGCGTACGTGCGATAGGACACGCACGTGACAGAAAATAGTAGAAAGAAAACTGAATAGAACATTTTCCAAAAGAAAGCACAGCTTACGCCCCCTTTATACTTTAGTGAGAGAATCGTCCAAGTCGAATCCGCCTAAGAGTTCCACGGAAGCGAAAGACTTCACTAATGGCATCTCGTCCTGTGGGACTCATCCTTGGCCCATGGTGGGCCACAAATAACGCCTTCCAAAACCCCGATATTCACTTTTATTATGAGAATTTCTTTCACTCTGAATTCATTATCATCTGGTTCCTCCAGGCTTCTTTCTAGACTTCATTCCCGACCAGGTGATTCACAGAAACCCCACCACTATCATCCGCTTAATAATCAACTATCATCTACCTTCCATGACCAAAGCGATCTCAACTGTAATTTCTTTAATTTTTCCAATTTAACCCTTTCTTCACACCAAACATCTTAATGTATTCAATCCTCATTTTATCATCCTTTCACACTACACCCCTATGCATGTCATCTTATTCCAGAACCGATAGTTTCACTCATTGCATTAAACAAAGGCTAAAAACCCCTCATGTAGGAGACCCTCAAAGGCACTTAAGACTTAATCCCTTTCATCCATCAAGGATTAATTGTACCAGCCACCATTCTGCCATTCACAACTTTTCTAACACTCTGCAGGCATTCGTGTCTTTTAAGTATTTAAACTCGAACACTTGTTCCAGCTGTTCGCTATTCAGCATAACTCCACACAGGGGGATGTCCTCACTCACAACATAACCTTACTCATTAATACGTTTACTTTTCAAAGCACCTTTTACACACCCTGCAAATCTCTCTACCAATTCTCTCAAAACTCTCTTCAGATTGTCCACAGAAAAATACAGTCATGCTCCCGGCATAAAAATAGGGTAAGCACCTCCCATCTCCATTCTCAATGCGGTTTTTCTAACGCTAACTAGTTAGTAGATATGGACCATCAGGCCGCATGCCGGATACACAATTGAATAACCAGGCACATAAAAGATCTTGATCACTCCATATTATATTAAACAATCATTTCGACTCATTAATTTTACACACGCCTCAATATCATCAACATACTTTCGATTCATTCAGAAACTATACACAACCATATTCTACCTGCCATAGGTTACTTTTAATCCTGTATAGCCAGTTTGCAAACTCCATAAATCCTCTAAATGATTTCTTTCTACCCGATCTCGCCTCTTTTTCTCAATCATTTGTTTCAATGTAATCAATATTTAGATACCCACATCCTCTACCACTCCTAACGCACCTTGTTTTTACATCCGAACAATCCCTTCAGTCACACTACACGCACTCCTCTTCGACCAATAAACCATCATACATTTCCTTGTAAGTCAATAACTATTCCCTATAATTCAACAGTTGCCATTATCTTCTACCTTAGATTAGAGAGTATAATTACTGCTCTCTAAAATCCCTGCAATATTTCTCTAAACGCTTTGTTTACAAAACTTGCCGCAAATCTAATTTCACATCTAGCCTCCGTTTCCACTGTATTTCAGACCAGTAATTTCATCTATAACATGCAGATTTACCATTCTTCCCCTTTCTCACTCTACCTTACAGTGAAAGGCAGTCTCATCCAAATACCTTTACTTCTTGATCATCAATCACCCTTATTGATTACCGCGCAATATTTGCCAGATTTTGAAGTGATACCTTCCACATTTCATCATAAATTACGAAACATCCGATATTTTATTCTAGACAGCATTTCCCTTATTTCATTCTTAAATCTTTTCGCGGGCTTCCAATTTCCTTGTAAGTCCCTCCCATATCATCTCTTCCAACTAGTTCATCTAACTCAACTTAAACCTTGCTTTGTTCTTAATACTTTTTAGTTTTTCTTTTCCATTCTATTATGTAATGTCTTATAAGTTTTTTTTTAAAACTCTCATCATTGGTTTTAGTACTTTTAACCACTCTTCTTTTTTTTTAACAGCTTGCATCACCCATTTAAACTTTATTTCACTTTCTAGTTTCATAAACAATTCACACATAATTATGCGTAATACGTTATATACAATGTGTGGAATAAAATAAAAGTCAACTTTTTCTCACTAGGAACGACTGTCAATTAGCAATTTTGTTAAGATAACGTAGATTTAAATAAAAAATGAAAGCTACTAAAACGAGTTACGACATGAGCGAAAAATGAGAATACGTAGCAAGCCAGGTAGAGGTGTAGCGCTGAAGTTGGGAGATGTTTTAATTTGCAAGGTTACTAGATGAGCTTGGAAGAGTTTGAGATAAGCACCTTGAATAAACAATGTTTATAAGTATGAGTATCATTACCTTTTTATACATAATACACTTTATATATCATGTAAACATACAAAACAGTCAATAGAATATAGAATCTCTTTTCGACCAATCTTTTTTATTAAGATTTTAACAAATTGTGAGTTGTGCAATTTTCACAGGTTGTATAGCATAAGCTTTATTTGGTAATATAAAAAATATACTTAATCGAATAAACCAAAGTCTACAACGAAATATAAATAAGTCAAAAAATGGGTAAGGGCTGGAAACCCAGATAATGCGAGGGAGAGCGCGAATGGTAGTTAAATAAGTTTATATGGAGTTCAATGACCGCAACAGGGGTTCTGTTTTTATACTATGCGGAAGTATAAAGAAAATTCCACATTTTCAGCTACAACACGTGCTTCGAGTGCAAAAGGACAATACTGACTCCTGAGACAGTAGAGAGCAAAGATGGAATTCGGGGCGATTTGAGAAGATAGAGAATAGTCAGAGGAAAGCGGGGGTTGAGTGATAACGGTGGGATGACGAGCAACAAGATACCTTTTATTAAGTTGGTCGATAGCACGTCGCGAGTTTTAAGTAGGGATACGAGAGGTGAGAGGTGGGAGTTTCGAGCGAGTGTAATGAATATAATAATAGATGAATGCAATATAGGTATGATAAATAATAAAGTGAATAAAATATTATTTGAAGTTTTGAGGGAATGTAGGGATATCACAGCAACATAATAATAATAATTATCAATCGAATATATAAGATAAGTAATAGTAGATGGGAGTAATAGATAATAAGATGAATATATTAAGGAGGATGCAGCTAATTAGATGTAATAATATAAGTATAAGTATAAGTACATTACATTTTATATATCGGTGGCCATTAGGAGTTATTGAAAAGAATGCCAATATGAACAAATGTGTTTTTAAGGAGAGTAAAGCGCGCGATGAGGGATAGTTTGGGATAGAGAAAGTGTGACCTCTAGTCTCTCGACAGGGTTTATTTGAGAGTCAGAACGTGGCAAGCGAAAAGGCGTGATGAAGTTAGTGATCTGTCGGGAAAGAGAGAAAGAGCAAGAAGCAGACAGAAGTAATCAAGATAAAGAAAATTGGAGGAATACAATTGTGAAAAGTTACGACACGGCTGCGGAAGAGAGAGGAAGTGGGACGGGGACGAGTTAGATATTTGGTAGGCAAAAGATTCAAGAAGAGAAGTCTCACGAGTGACTAAAGCAAGGCGCGGAGCGCGGTGGGCGCGCTCGGCTCCAGCTGATATTCTGTTAGACACGATAGATGGAGGGACGATTTTTTAGGGCACTGGGTTAACATTTATGACCTGTGCGAAAAAGGCTATGCCTATTAATCAAGATTTAGAAAGTTTTTAAAATGTTTTCGATATCAACGATGAATGTTTTAAAATTGAAGTCACAGTTTTCAATTTTGATACAATATAAAAAATAAAAAGTTGATATTAATTTATATGCATAAAATTAATAAAAATATTTTATTTTTTTAAAATATATTATAAATACTGTTACAGGAATCTTATTTTTTATATGCTTATATAATATTATCTTGCAAATACACATGCACAAAAATTTTGGGTTGAGGCAAGATTTTGAAAAAAACAGTTTAACCCAAAAAGAGAAAATTCATTTGAATTAAAATTTGGGATTGTATGGATGGTAAATTTACACTTAATAATAGGCAAATCTAACGATTATTTGGTCGATTACGAGTAATGGTAAATATATGCCGATCTACGATGCTTGCTATTATCGGTGGAAACCTATTTTCATGTTTGCGCACATAGCAATTTTCATCTAGATTTGCGATACATTCATAGTTAATCAGTTTGACATTTAAAAAGATTATTCGATGATATGCGTAGCAGGTGCATTCTTTAAATTATTTGGTCAAAAATTACTTCTTGTTATATGGCTACCGAACCACTTTATAATATTCTTGTATTTGCATGCTTAACATGCATTTTTTAAGTTATGTATCTATTTGCAATAATAGCTAAGTGACCTTTAATGTTTTATATTTGTATGCTTATCAAGCATGTGGTTTTCTTAAACTTGAATTTTATTAATTCATAGTCACGGACAAAGTCTGATCTTGCATGTCTGGAATGTGCTCTTTTAACTTGCTTTTTTATTACTTCAAAGCTCATTCGACACTGTGGAATAATTTTATATTTGGCGTGCTTAAGATCTCGTATTCAAGCTTTCTTTAAGATTAAATTCATATAAGTGAACCGGAAACATTTAAATACTTTGTTATATTGTATGATTACTTTGCATGTGGTATTTTCTCCTTGATCTCTCAATAATTCATAGTTTGACTCGGCACTTTAATAGATTTAGATTGCCATGCACTTAAGCTGTGATTTTTAAAGCTTTTTTGTGATACTTAAAACTTAAACTCGCAATCTAAAGCTTTACGTTTCCATGATTCACGCCTATGTATTTTAGGTGTATTTGATAGCATTAATCATAGACGCACAATAGAAGATTTAAATAACTTCTATTTTTGCCTGACTAGCTGGCTATCTTTAGAATCTCTTTGCGATTACATTCATGATGCCATCAACATATATGAATAGATTTGATGTTTCATGTTGAGCATCGTGCTTTAAAGTTTCCTTCGATATTAATTTATAGCTGCACTCAAGCATTTAATATTTTGAATTTGATGCTTATTAGCATATGACTTTTGTAGAATATATTTGCGATTCATTGCAAATTTGAGAACTCAAAACATTTAATAATTTTTTATTTTGATGAGGCATAAGCATATGTCTTTTTAAACTCTTTTTCCATTGATGAATTTAGCATACGAGTAAGACTGAATTTTTTCACTTTTCATACTCAAATATTATTCATTGTGACTTGATTCTGAGATCCCACTTGGTTCAAAGAACATTTCTTGCAATGCGTCCATCACACCGTAAATCTGTAAATACAATAAAATCGACTATTTTACGAGCTAAATTTAATACCAGTTATTACAAAATAATGATATTTTCTCTATTCAACACTTCCAATTTTCCAACTTTAATCGTATTAATATAATTTGAGTATATACTAAAATATTAATGAATGCATTTTAATTAACTACTTTGTCAAATCAATATCAAAATATGATTATGAGATGGGTTAAGAAAAGGTTATGACAACTTCAAATGTTATTCTCATTACATTATTAAACAATTCATGGTTAATTCAGGGCATTAATTGGTTAATTCTTAATGCGATTTTGGGTGTAATTGATGGAACTGTCGAATTTACTACAGTCTCTCTCATTGTATTTAAAACACTTACGGCCATTCTTGCTAAGGTCTGCTGGTGCATCTTCGTTTAAATTATATATTCTTATTATTCTTATCTTTTATATATGATAGAAAAAAAATATAATGTTAAGAGGGTAATCTTACTCTGGTTACGATCCATTGCTATGAATCGTTTTATTTATGTCTAAGAGGAATAGAAGAAGTAGAGGAATCTGTTGTATGTGATTCATTAATTTAGAGTGAAAAGAGCAATGATGACAGGGAATGTGATAACATTAGAAATATAGAAGTAAGAAGGCACATGGGCCATGGACTGTCATTAACCAATGAACACCAACATGCTCATGCAATCCACAAGCACCTAAGGGTTTGTCAATAACTTACATAGTAAACAAAAGGTCTAAAAATAAAAGAAAAAAACTATAGCTAAAGGTACATTGCTAACCACATACAAGCTCAACATACTTGTTATAGGTCATCAACATGCAAGTTTTAAACTTAGTACCTATTGTGACTAAACCCGGCACATTTGGCTTAAGTTCAAAATATAACTATAGTGCATTAAACATCCGTATATAGATCTGTCCACTCATTTCTTAATGTTGCATCGAGTCACACTCAACGACCCCCTCGTCGCGCAAACATATATCACCAAAAAATTAAAAACTCTTACTGAATGTGGAAACCTATAAACTCCATGTGTCATTTAAAAGAAATTCTGCATCGTGTAGTTATTACAGATTGTTCAGTTTTTTTAATCACTAGGACAGCACAGACTTTGGGAATAAGGACTTAATAGTTTTAATTAAGTTTAGAGCCAAAATAATAATAATGAAAATGAGATTAATCTACAGTGATACTTCTGTTTATGAAGGAGTTGTATGACAATATGAAAATCTTTGGAGATCTGTGAATAGATCTTGTACTATGAGGACTTTGGATAGCCAGATAAAGGTAAATTTAAATTATTTCAACTCTGTTGTAATTCTTATGAGTACAGTAACAAACTAACATACAAGCGCCGTATAAACAAGATCGTAAATGGCCAAGATTTCTTCTATATCCTAATGAGCAATATTCATTCGACTTCAGTGATGCTAAAAAAAAAAAAAAAAAAAAAAAAAAAAAAAAAAAAAAAAAAAAAAAAAAAGATATTTATTGAGCAAGACAGAATAACTAAGTTATGAATGATTCCTTATTTTGCGCAAATTGTTTGAATAAGTCTTGAGGCAGCTCATGGGGAATCTAAAAAACTGATCAAATTCATGGAAACGAGATACGAAACTAAAAAGAAGAAGATGGTTAGTAGCTTTCTTGAACCACAATTCTGGGCTGAAATGCGATTTGTGAATCATTTTTTTTGCATTGAGGAGAGGAGAGAGAGAGAGAACGAGAGAGAGAGGAGAGAGAGGAGAGAGAGAGGTGAGTAGAGAGAGAGGAGAGGAGAGAGAGAAGAGGAGAGGAAGGAGGAGAGGAGAGAGAGAGGAGGAGAAGAGAGAGGAGAGAGAGAGAGTAGGCCGAGAGTAGAGAGAGAGAGAGAGAGAGAGAGAGAGGAGAGAGAGGGAGAAGAGAGAGGGAGAGAGAGGAGAGAAGAAGAGAGAGAAGAGAAGTGGAGAAAGTAAGGAAGAGGAGAACGAGAGGAGAGAGAAGAGAGAGAGAAGGAGAGAGAGACGAGAGAGAGAGAGAGAGAAGGGAGAGGAGAGAGAGCAGAGAGAGAGAGGAGAGAGAGACGTAGGTCAAGTCGGAGATAATGCAATAGAAGGAGAGAGACCGTAAGCGGAGAGAGAGAGAGAAGAGTTAAGAGACGAAAGAAAGGGGCGGGCAAGGAGGAGGGGAGAGGAGGGCGCGAGAACTAGAGAGCATAAACAGGCAAGGAAGGAGAAAGTGGAGAATCGAATGCGAAATAAGTGAGGCAGATACAGAAGGAGAGAAGAGAGAATAGCAAAGGTAGAGGAGGGTGAGAGCCAGAGAGAACTGGACAACGAATAAAGTGAGAGAATGTAGAAACAGAATAAGAGACGGAGCAGAGAGAGAGAAGGGAAGAAAGAGAGAGAGCGCAGACAAAGAGAGAGGAAGGAGAGAGGCAAGAAAGTCATCGGAGCAGAGAGAGAAGAGAGAGGAGAACAGGCGCAGAGGGGAGAGAGAGAGAGAATGAGAATGAGAGAGAGAGAGAGAGAAAGAGAGAGAGAGGAGAGAGAGAGAAGAGAGAGAGAGAGAGAGAGAGAGAGGGAGAGAGATAGAGAGAGAGGGAGGAAGAGAGGGAGAGAAAGAATCCAAACAATTTGCTGACCTGGGTACTAAAATGGGACGTTTTCTGAGTTGGATACAGAAGAACATCAATTAAAAAAAGGAGCATTTTAGGAGAGTTACTGTGCATGGAATTTATTTTGTATAAGTATTGGATAATAACAATTTTCAAAATTTTTTAACTGCATTTTTACCTAAAAATACGTTCTCCTAAATTTTCAAAACACATTTTGCTCATCTAATAATTATAAGAAATTCTATAAGATCATGGTAAAAACAAAGTAAAATTTGTAGTTCAATGATTTACTTGTCGTTTATATTTGAAAATGATGCTTAGATTTTTAAAGGTTTTATAATTTCTTTTTTTTGGGAAAGTTGAATCACAACTCATGATTGAAGGAATCGGTATAAAGAGATTTCTATTTTCTTAAATCTATTTTGTAATCAGAATTGGAAGACCATATTATTGGCTACTGGGGTTTAGATAAATTTCTTTTTTATATTGGGTAAAATTTTAGTTGTATTTCATTAAAATGGTGTTCTTAATTTTCAGTAACAGCATATCTGATTAATTATCTAGATAGAAAGTTACGTTGTTTAGTTATTTTCTCAGTAGTACAAATATATTATTTGTAGATTTGGCGAAACTTCCAACAAAGGAACCTATTTGGATAATATAAGAAAATAATGTAGTGATCATTATGAGTTAAGAAAAACTCATTCAGATCCTGGAAATGCAAGAAATACACTTGTACAAATGTATATTCACAGTTTTCCTAATTCTGATTTTGGGGTGTTGAAATAATGATCCTGCTGAGTTGAATATATTATGCTCAAGCGATTATAATTTTTTGAGGTCATAATACTGCCCTGATGTAATGATATTTGGTGAAGTTTTGAAAGTTTTCTAAATTTGGAGCAAAATTGTTATTTTGGAAATCCGATTTCTGTTTTCCCTCCTCACTGTTTTTGTGTTCAGATTGAGAACTCTGGAGGGAATTTCTACAGTTTTGGAGTTCTGCAAAGAATTGAATATTCAATGGAAACTTAAATTAGTTGAGTTTTGAATTAACAGGATTTTATAACATTAGCATTGGTATGAAGAAAGCTTATCGGACTACGTTTAATTTAGATACAAATCTTATTATGAATTCTGTTGTTTTATCTTTGAACTTAAAGATGTTCATATATTTTTCTTGACTTAGATTTATATTGATAAGTTCTGTATGATAATTAGATTGTAAATTCAACATTTGGAGATATATATTATATACTATATATTACTTATATAATAATATATATACTATTATATATACTATATATATATAATATTATATATATATTATATTATATATAACTATATTTATATATATATATATATTATTATTATATAAAGGTGGGCATTAAACAGGCGTTAAGGCTTAATCCGTTAATTAACGTACGTTATTTTCGTTAATTTCTACCGCTTTCGTTATTTGAAAAAAATATTACAGGTCTATTAACGAGCTTAAAAATTTTCCCGTACATTTTAACCGTGTATTAATTTACAAGTTTATAAAATACTTTTATGATCTAATGTAACTTGTTTTGATTCGGTTTTGATAAGACTTAGACTTTTGTTTTTTTTTTTTTTTTCAAAATGTCCTACGCTCCTTCATGGCTTAAATATTTTTATATTTACTCTTGGTTAATCAACTTTAGTAATGTTTAAAACCGGGTTGGGAAAGCCGAGTTTTTGAGGGAATGTTTCTTCGTGTGACCAACACCCCTCGTTCAACTATATTCTCTATCTCTTAATACTAAGCAGCTTTCCTCGTGTTGGAAGCAGCACATGTCACCTATTCGGAAAAAAAGGAAGCCGGCTCTGGATCTTCTAACTATCGCCCTATAGCTTTTCACTTGTATTCTAATCTAAGATTTGAAACCTTTCAACTCCTCACTTTCTTAGACATCTGGAATCTCATTCTCTTCTTTCGATCGCTAGTCCGGCTTTTGGTGTTCAAAGTCTACGGGATATACTTTCCTATTTAACCCGATTTATGGTTTTCGCTCTTAGGAATAACTGGCAGACTTGCTTGTGGGCTTGACATGATCCAAAGCATTTGACCGGTATGGCACGCGTCGATTATCCCTCTCAGCTCCTTTCCTCCTTCTCTTTGCTTATTATAGTTGCTACATATGTTCATTTTTAGCGCTAATGGTTGTATGGGAGGGATTTTTCTTCTTTCTGTCAATAAGTGGAGGTTTCTCAGGGGTTTGTAATTTCTCCTAATTTTATCTACTTTCATTGATTTCTCACCTGACATTCTCAATCCAACTCACGAGGATGCGATGACTGACCCTTCATTTTCACTCATTTACAATTCTGCTCATCTTTTAAACTTCTACGAATTTGCCATCATCTCGTCTTTTAAAAGTCTTTCCGATTCTATTTCCTCGGCTGCTAATAGAAATTTTGCGGTGGGTCTCGGTCTCAACTGTGAATCATTTTTAAACGACTTTTCTAAAATTCTCCATACTCTTAATAATTTTTTAACATTTCCTCTGAGATTTGACGGTTTTTCGTCTCTCCTGTTGACAATATAACATCCTTGGCTTAACAAAAAAAATGTTTTGGAACCTCAACATCAAACGGTTGCTAGGGCGGCCATAAAGAACTGGAAGGTTCTGTTTAGACTGCGCGATTTTTTTCCTCTTCTAGTATTCCAGATATACGGTCTCATCGGGGCTTGTTAGAGTACTGTTTCATATCTGGGGGGCTTGGTTTTAAACCCGCTTTTTTGGCTAGGGGTGAGTCCAAAGCCAAAAGGGCTTATAAAACTGTTATGGTACTTTCCAGTTCCCTTGAACCTCTATCTTTGCGGCCGGGATGTTGGTGCTTTATCTCTCTTTTATAGGTTGCAGCGGCAGGTGTTCGAGGGAATTACCCACTCGCGTAAACCTTTACGAGGACGGCCCTAGTGACGGGGTGCTGTTCTGGCGACGAGTTTGTGTAGATATTTGTAACTCCAGGCTAGTTTGCTGCGATTTTCTTTTTTTTTTCCCTTAGATCGTTCTGTGGAATCTCTTTTCTTCCATTCTGTGTTTCTGCGAATTAATCTCCTACTTAAAGCTCGTCTATGTTCATCTGCGTAATTTGCGCTAGCGGATGAAATTTTGGCGGGCAACACCCCCTCTTGAATAGGGCTCTGCCGTGAGTGGGGTGATAATGTAAAAAAAAAAAAAAAAAAAAAAAAAAAAAAAAAAAAAAAAAAAAAAAAAAAAAAAAAAAAAAATTGAGACAATTAACGTTACGATTAACGTTAACTTCCGTAACATTTTTCTTTACGATAAACGCTTTAATGATTAACGGCGTTAATTTTTTTTGTTAACTAAGAATTAACGACGTTTACTTTCTCATTAACGGTGCCCACCTTTGTATATATATATAATTATATATATGTAATATATATATTATATTATTTTTATAATATATATTATATATTATATTTATATTATATATATATATATATTATTATATATATATATATATATTATATATATATATATATATATTATTTTATAATATATATATATTATATTATATAATATATTATTATATATATATATATTATATATTTTATAATATATTTATATATATATATACTATATAAATATAATATAAATATATATATATATATTATATAGGCCTATATATATATATATACGTATTACCAGATTGCGGAAGTTTAGTACTAATTTAATAATAGTTTATAATTGATAAATTGCAGCTTACACAAGAAGGGTAAACACATTCTAAATTCCAATTTTCCTGATTTCCATCTTAAAAATATTGAAATTAATTGTTACGTCATTGTATTGGTGAGAATTAAGTCAATTAGTAATTATTTAGATAGTAAAGTACTTTCAAAATGAAAACATCTGGAATACATTGAATTTAGGTTATAAGTTTAAACTTGATAGAAAATTATTATATATTAGTAAAATTTTATAAATTAATAAAACATTGATATCATAACATAAAGCATTACCATTTTTCTCTCACCTCCATTAAACGTAGTTTTTTTTTCCTTTATTTGAATATATTATCTACGTTTTTTTTTGTTTTTTTTAATATTACTGAAAAGGTATAGATTTAATTTAGAGTATATCTTAGCAGCCAAGGTTAATCTGATGGGCTCTTCTTTCTTGGACCACTTCTCCTTACAACGGCTCAGTTCCACCCCGCAAAAAAAAATTTTTTAACCCTTTGATTAGCAGCCTTGGAATATAGTTTACAAAGCTATGAAATTTTATTATATGTTTTTATTTATTTAAAGAGAGAAAATTCTTACTTTTATGACTATTATGAAATGGATAAAACAAACATTCAATATAAGAGACAATTTACCTCTGATTTCTCTCTCACTTAACTTGTTTGGCAAGCACCACGGAATTTACGACATGAAAGTTCGGAGAGAATTTCTTTTCATCCGATCCAAAATTGACCTCTGAAACATTTCATTTAATTTCTTTGTCTTGAAGAAACATTCCTCAGGTTCAAAAAAATCCACCACTCTCTATTCTCCATCAGTCTAACCTCCTTCCTGCCACACTCTATAATCTTTCATACAACCTATCCATATAACAACTTAAAATAGCCATGGAACATAACACATGCCTTCCTATTATTAAATTAAACCATTCACTCTCCACTACATTACATTGCTTACACACGTTAAATCATCATACATCGTATTTTTGATTCAGCTCAGATGCTAACATTAACACAAAATAATTACACTGCCACAAAGCTTCTCTAAATATCCTGTCACTAAACTGCCTGTTAGCCATAAAACGTAAATCTAGTTTCTTTTCTCTTCCATTTTTTTAATGTAAAAAACTTGATCTAATCCATCTCTTAACCTGACTTTCTATAAATGCACTTGGTCCTTCAACAATCAGCCTCTCAGTCACTCGACGGCACTCTTTCAATACAACATAATATTTTTCTACACTGCAATAAATATTCCCTTATCACCCTTCCATATACAAAGATATTACACTGCTCTCTTCAGTTTTTTCGGAATTACACCCTCCATACACGCTGTTAAACAACTTCCATATTCAGATCAATCAGCAGTCATTATGAATCTTTCCACATAATACATCTATAACTGCTGATTTATCCTTACTTTCTCATTCTACCTATTCCTCTCCCAAAACACCCATTCAAGCAACTCAACTCCTCACATTCACTCTCTTCAATCTAATGTTTTCCAGATTTCGAAGTGTTCTCTCTACACTCTCCTTACATCCATTTCATGTAGACGAAAGCACATCTCTATTCATTATTCTATGAGAATCCTTATTCTCCTTTCTACTTATGCACTTCCTCCAGCGTTCCTATTCTTGCAATTCTCATATTCATACCTCCTTTCTATTGGTTATTCACCTTTTACCTCTACGCTTGTGCAGCTTTTATCTTTCTCTTTTTCTTCCTTTATATTTACATAAACATTTTATCAAAACCATCATTGGACTTTTTAACTTAATTCAACCAAGGACTCTTTTTTAATTTTTGTCAATAACATCATATCATCATTTCACATCACTATTGACATTTTTTAATTTTACTTTAGAATAAGCTTTAAATACTTCAAAATTTTCAAACGTTTCCTTATTGAGTCCATAATTTGCTACCTCTCATTTTGTTCACATTCACTGACTTTGTTTGGCAAATGCTCTCACATACTTAACTCTATCCTTGTTTACTGCTCCGTCATATGAGAATTCTTCTTACTTCTTCTTTTTCTTTCCTCTTCATCCCATGCCCTAATACTGTAATCTTACACAAGACACAAAAATGATTTGATATTCATTCCAACCTCTAATGATTTAAACAAACTTCACATTTCACAACCAAACCAATTATAGTTCTTACTGCAGCGATGATGTTATCCTAAGCTGGTTCATTTGTAGATGATGGTAAAGTTTCATAAAGGAAAAAATGGGAAAAGAAAACTAATGAAAATGCAAGAACAGGCCGAAGTAACTGGTTTGAATGGTTCCACTGTTTGAGGACCCCCAGGAGGGGGTCCCAAAAGAAGAAAAGAAAGGAAGTCCATTAGTGTTAAGACTCTTTAATCTTGAAGCGCAGCCCAGGGATGTTGAGTGGAAACACCTTAAAAATAAAAAGAGACGCAAGTGATCAAAAAAGTGGAAGCCAAAATATTAACAACTCTTGAATTTAGTTAAATGAAAGCTATTGATGGAGCCTGCTAAGAAAAAAAAAAAAGAAAAGGTGAAAAAAAGAAACTTTTGCTATTCAGTTTGTTAATGAAGATTCCTCGATGATCATGGATGAGTGGAAGCAGAGACAGAGAAAGGAAATAATATATGTTGAGCAATATCTTCAGATATTTTTTTTTCTGTCCCTCCTTGAAAAGGGGCCTGCCCGTGAGGGAAAATCCGTAAAAAAAAAAAACAATTTGAACACCTCGTATATTTAAGGATAATCTTTGTGTTCAAATGTACTAACACACACACATGTCGTATTACTCGCACACATACCTCTCTATTTCCATTCTCAGTTTCTCTTCTGCGCAGACCCCAAAGGCCCACCTAATCCAACCTTATCCACTGAAGTCATTCAACACAATTTTTTTGAGGCTTTTGAAGGCTCCACTCGCCGGTACAAACATCAGATTGTCCCTGAAAGTTTCCTCTCCTCAACTAACCCTCAGAGACCATATGCTGCAGCTTGAGGTGGACTGATATCTGCATCCGCATATGAGTGATCCGAGTCATTTTCCAATATCCGCATCGCGATTTGATAGTTGATTTTATGCAGATAGCGGATATATGAACACCTATAACTTAGGTATGAATTGAAAATACAATATGAAAGTGATATTGTGCTTTTTTCAGTATTTGGATACTATTAAGTTTTTGGCTGATTGGGTCATCTTTCTATGTGTAATAATCTCTTCGAGTTGGAACACTGTTTATTTTTTTCAAGTTGGATTGCTCGTTTATTTATGTTTGGGTTAATATCATATCATTATTGTTACACTTGTGTTTTATATTTATATACTATATATTATATATATTTATATATTAATATATATATAATATGATTATATTTTATATAATATAATATATTATATATATATATATATATATATATATACGTATATATATATATATTAATATATTATATATTATACTATATATATTATATATTATATTTATATATATTATATATATATATATATATATATATATTATTATTATATATAATATATATATATTATATATATTATATATATATATATATATTATATATTATTATATATATTATATATATATATTATAATATATATATATATATTATTATATTTTATATAATATATATTATATATATATATATTTTATACAGTATATTTTGTTTAAATTTCAGCCTGATACGGTCTGCAGTGAAGGTTTTTGCTGCTCGTTTTCATTACATTCCTTCAACATGACTCATTAAAAAATTCATAAATTGTGTTTACTTTTGTCATTTGTTAACATTATCCAGTGGAGTGGAAATTGTTATCAAAGTACATTTTGATTATAAAAAATTGACTGCACAAACAAGTGAGCATGGGAATATTCAAGGTTATTTCAAAGATGGGCACAGGCATGCTTGCAAATTTAATTCTTCGAAAGGAGTGGAACAAATAACTTGACAGCATTTGCAATTCAGCATTGAATAAAAAGATGAATTAAAAGGCAGAGGAAAATAATGAAAAACTGATCAACAGCAATATCATCATCATTTGTTTGAAGAAAAATATATATACAAAAACAATTATAAGCAGTTCTGAAAAGAAAAGAAAATGAAAAAATGATTTCAAAACAAAGTCAATGGATACTAAAATGATTGTCTTAGATGACTTGCCGTTAAGTTATGTAGAAGAAGATAGAAGTTTTCAAAGGGTAATGAAAGAAGCTTCACTGCAGTATGTATGTATGTATTAAAACAGATGAGATTTTGTAGAGACTTGATGTTTGATGAAATATATCCCAAGCAGATATAAGAAAACATCAACGTCCTCTTTGACTGACATGAGTTCTATTTATAAATGAATCCATTGTTGAAACACATCTGTGGTCTTCTCTGTTATACTCATGTTGCACGCATTGATGGAAACTTCAGAGGCAGACTTTTGTGATATGTGCGAAGATTTTCGGGAGTGCAATATGGTAAAATCGCTTTTATGTGTGCGTGAAGGAAAAAATGTGATCTGTTTTCACATCAGGTTCAAACTGTGCAGATAAGATTGGCATAATTGCTCAAAAATGTGTGTCAGATTTATTAGCCAAGTCTAGGATTATGGCAACCCATTTCAATCATTCACCTCAAGCTCAAAATGATTTGGAAAAAATACAATCAAGTTTAAATGTACCTTAACTTTCTGTTGTTCAAGACATTCAAACACGATGGAATAGTAGCTTTCACATGCTTGAAAGAATGAATGAAATTATGGAGCTATCTGTCGCTATGCTTCACACAACACAAAGGTGAAACCCCTCACGACTGATGACAAGGCACTTTTGAATAATTGTATTGCTCAACTTGATCCCTTTGATGAAGTATCCGAGACCATTAGCTACGCAGATTCTTGTTTGTCAGACGTTATACCTCTGATTGCAACATTGAAAGTTTTTCTAAGCTATGCTACTAATAACCAGGGAGTTATAAGAATGACAAAAACCCTAATGACTGAGATCAGCAATGGATTTCAAAATCTTTACGTTATGTTAACTTTTCTAGATCCGAGGTACAAAAAATAAGTTTATTGAACAACAAACTGCATAGAGAGTTAGGGTCAATTTAGAATGACTCTGTGATAATCTGGCGCAGGACGCTAAATAACCTCTTCAACGAAAATGCAAAAGATCTCAGAAATAGAGGCTGTAGCAACAAACCTTACATATGATAGCAGAATTATTGCTAAATCTGTGACCATTCTTTTAACTTGTAGCAGTGATGAAGAACCAGACACGGAATTTTTTAAAGGAAGCTTTATCGATGATTGAAGAGGATCAAAAGCGGAGATTTTTTGAGGCAGACGAAGATACTCTCTAGCTTGGTGGCGTGACAACAGCCAAGCCTTTCCTCACCTGGCTGAACTCGCCAGAACTTATTTAGCATACCCTTCAACCTGTGTAGCTAGGCTAGTGAGCGTCTTTTCAGTGGAGCAGGTCTCATATATGTTACAAAACGAAGCAGAATAGCTTCTGATAGGACTCAGAAGTAACAAATAAAAATATAGTAATTTATAAAATAGAGATAAAATACAAGATAAACAAATAATAAAAAATAGAACAAAATAGGTTGAATTTTTCCATATATAAAATTGCAGAAATAAAGATTATTAATTTATAGCCTTTTCCATATGGGTGGTGTGGTGCACAAGAATAGGCTTCAGAGGTACTGGAAATTAAAGTTAATTTACTTAAATTCTTTGTTCTTCTATTTCTTATTGAATTTATATAATTTTTGCTGAAACGCATTTTTATTATTCCAAATATATGAGGTTAAAGCTCTTGATACTTAAAACTATCCGCATTCGATTCGGCTCTAATATATATATATAATATATATATACATATATATATATATATATATATATATATATAAGAGCAGAAAAGAGCAGATACACAATTTATATATAAATATATATATATATATATATATATATATATATATATATATATATATATATATATATATATATATATATATGAGCAGGTATATATTTATATATATATATATATATATATATATATATATATATATATATATATATATATATATAGTTATATATATATATATATATAGCAGTTATATATATATATATATATATATATATATATATATATATATATATATATATATATATATATATATATATATATATATATATATATATTTTCCATTTTGAAAACCACATATATAACTAAAATAAGAATGCATTTTAATTATATTTCCAGAAAATATTCTTAAATCTATAATAAGAATATACCGTATTTTAATTATATTTCCATAAAACATTCCTAAAATCTGGATTTGCCATTACTTTTACCACCCCTTCTCAGAACACGTGTTTCTTGGAAATCATATAACAACTAATTCCAATAGTTTTTTTCCTTCTCTTAATTAAAAATCAATAAAGTAAATTAATAATCAATTAATAACAAAAAGTACTTTCGAAAAACAGTTTTAAAAAGTTTTTAGGAAAATACGATATAAGAATTGCTTTCGGTAAATAGCTGTTTGATGACGTAGAACGCCATTTGAAGCCACTTTTTCCCTATCAATAATTCTGAATTTTTAACTTATTTTAACCAATCTTTATCATACTAGAGCAAATCATACATCGTTTTGTTAGTCTTTTTATAACGGACATTTTGAGATTAATATTTCAACTTTTCTTTAAGTTTTTCTTGATCTTCGAAGAATACACGAAGTAAGGCTTTTCATTATTGTTCCTATATTTATAAAACAAAAATTTTTTCAACTAAGTTTCGAATTAAAGTTTTTTTAAAATAACAATAAACGTTTAATTTTTTATGGATATAACTTTGAACCAAGTACGAAATATATTTTTTTTTAACCCTTCACGTATATCAATTTCTGTTTTTTTTTAAAAGAATTAATTTTGAACATTTCCACGAAATTCAAACCGTTAACGAGTCATCTCCCGCTCGAATATAATACATCAGTTGGCGTCTTGGAGAAACGTGGATAGGCTGTTTTCAGTTTTGGTGAATTAATTTTGAAAAGTGATTAAACGCAGTGAAATAATTTTATGTGCCTACCGTGATTTTTTTTGTGTTTTGTGAAATTGTTTACAAATAATTTTCGAGTTCCGTACCCTTTTTTTCATATCGGTTGACTTTTGGCGTGGAATTAGGTGGTTTATCCCTTTCGCGTTAATAATAAAGCCATTGCCGAACAAGCGCCTTTAATTTTCCTACTACCAAAAAGTATAAAACTGGCGACATTTCCGGTAACCTGAAGAAGAAAATTACCTTTCTGGGGATTTACCACCGCGCCAAGAGTTGAATCGGCAGAAGAGCGATAGGTGAAGGTCGCATTACGGTACGTGAACTGTAATTTTATTCTTAACTTGCACTTGCACATTCATTTTCTATTTAACCGAGAATACGGTAGGCTTCCTCCCAAACATACTGCCAAAATCACTGAAATTCATTTTCTCATATTTTGATTAAGCCACTTACTCGCCAATAAAAAGACCATCACAAGACATTAAGTGATGCTATTTTTAACTTCTCCGTCCGGAGAGATTTTATGTGACAAAGAAAACGTCACCCTATCATAAAATGCAATTAAGGCATTTCCAGAAGACTGAGTTTCACTCTCATACGTCTCCTTCCTCTGAGCCAAACCGCGGCTGTCGGAACTCATAGCCAAGGACAGGAGAAGAGTCCTAACTACTTTCTCATTCTTATGGAAGACTTCCATACAATCAAGGTCCACCTGACGACTACAATTTTTACGATTGGAACTCCAATTACCAAAATAAACGAAGAGCCAAGACACTCTTCACCCATTTTTCCAATCATGATGATTCCTCCCGACAGTGGAGAATTCCCCAACCCTTAAGCAGTTATTGCACCGGTGATCGCCCGAGAGCTCACCAACAATTTCTTCACCAGTCTCACCGACAAGGTCAAGCCCCAAACTATCACAACTATGGAGGAAATCGGAGAGCACCTGACACTCTCATGCCTCCCCAATTGAGAAATTTTGAGAACTCCTTTGACAATTCGGAAGTCACGGGACCATTTTTAGAGAAGAGTGACCAGAGCAAGTCCAATTCTGACTCCCTCCAACGAACCAGTGATTTCCCTAGTGTTTCTCAACTAATGTTTTCTCCTCCACCTCCTTCCTCCTTTGATAATTGTATTAAAAATTGTAACGACTCACCCTCCGAGTCTAGTGATAAAGTGAATGAAAAGTTTAACAAAAATTTAATTAATAAAGTGAAAGAAAATTCTAATTATAATTTCATTAATATGTTAAATGAAAAGCCTAGTGTTAATTTAGAAGGCATAAAAATAAAGAAGCAAAATATTTCATTTTTAAAATTAGGCAATTTTAATAAAAATGCACACACCCTAAGAGATTATAAGAATTCTCAAATACACCCCACGTTAGGTACACTAAATATAAAGAATTTTGTTCCGGATGATGTGAATATCCGAGGTTGTGCCAATGTTAACATTGGTACTAACTTACTTAGCTTGCAAAACACCGTTAGTACAACACAAGTGAATGGGCCAAACCCCAATTGTGACAAAAAGTGTTGTGATAAAGCAGAGTTTAATAATTTTATAAAACATAGTGAAAATTTAAATGTAAAAAGTGAAATGTTAAATATTAAAAAAAATTTTAGTGAAAATTTCGATGGAATAAGTGTTAATTTTGAAAATAGAAATTTAATAAGTAATGTTTTTATAAATAATAATTGTGCCAATTTCGATAATTGGGCTAATGACCGATTAGCTCACCACCAGAGTGTTAAAAAGAAAATGGTGGAGAATAATGTGAATATTTTTAGGGAAAAACAAAGGGTTAACACTAATCCTAACACTTGTTCTGATACAAATAACACAGGTATATTAAATGTTGTTAATTATATTTTTAAGGAAAACCAAAGGGTTAACACTAATCCTAACACTTGTTCTGATACAAAAAACACATGTATTTTAAATAATGTTATTCCTACACCATCTCCTCTCCCAAGATTCAGTGTAGATAGTGTTCCTACCATGCTTGCTGAAGCGGCGCACGAAAAACGCAGGAAAGCGTTTCAATGATAAATGCGAAAACGGTTCAAATTTCATAACCGAAACCAGCGAC
>JABUQX010139644.1:0-17500 GCA_015478945.1 Trachelipus rathkii
AAATTCATAATGTACATTATGAAATTATTATATAGGTATAAATAAATATAATATAATAAATAACACTTATTTCAAAAAATTAATAACCTTTTCAAAAAAACTTATTAAAACTATTTAAAATATACTTCTTAATTTATTCTTATTCTTAATCTTATTATTATATTTTTTATTTAAATATTATTATATATTTATAATATATAATATATAATTATATAGTTATTAATATATATATATATTATATTATATATATATATATATATTTATTATATTAATATATTATAAATATATATATATAATATTTTATTAAATATATTATAAATTTTGAATATTAATTTATAATGTATGTTAAATATTATTATCAATTTAATATTGAATGTGTATATATATCACTTATATATATATATAGTATATATAATAAGTGTTTTATTTGTATATAATAATTAATATATATTTTTTGTATTATAATTAATTATTAATATTATTTTATTAATTATTATTATATATTATTATTATTATATTATTATTGTTATTGTATGATTTTTTCGTTATTGTTATTGTTATTTGTTACTGTTTTGTTACTCGGTTACTTATAGAGTATACAGTTTTACTAGTTACATACATAGAGGTCCCTGGATATAATTAAGTTATTGTATTATATTTATAGTATATAGTATATTGTATATTGATTTAACTAGTTTATTCATTAATATATAATATATATATATATATAGAGTATCTATTAGTTATATATATTATATATATATATATTATAACAGTCTGAAATGTAACATGAACGGTGCTACAAGTTATAATTTCTGATCTGTGTGATTCTTTTTTGGAATTTGCATAACAAATTTATTCGAGAGCTTTCCTCTTCTGAATATCAATTCTTTAAAATCTGGACAGCTGATCTGAATGCTTATCTCTAATAGTTATTAGTTATTTAATTGTATATTAATATATTATAATAACCAATAGTAAAATCTACAGATTATTATGTTACTTAGGGTTAAAAAAAAAACCCAGAAATGAGTAAGTTATTATACTTATTTATATGTTACTTTCACGTAATTTTGAATCATTTACTGTCTATCATTTTCTTCATAGGAAGCTTTCCGAAAGAATGGCACATATTATTTATAATGTTATTATATAGTATATATTGTAAATATATTAAATATATAACTATATATAAAGTATTATTAAATATATATATTATATATTATAGTTAACTATATATATTATATATAGTATTATATATTTTATCATATATTTTATATATAATAGAGTTATAGTATTTACTTTATATATAATAGAGATTAACCTTTATATATTTTGGTTAATACTTTATATATATAAGTATAGGTTATATATAATATATATATATATATTGTATATATTTATTGTATTATCTTATAATATATAATATATTATAATCTCATGGTATCAATTCTGTGTAAAACCCAGAGGTGGGCATATTAATATTAACTTTAATTATTAAGTATTAATTTATTTTCAATATATATATTATAACTTATATATATATATTATAAAGTTAAGTATATTGTATATATATAAATATTAGTTCTATATGATTGTTAGGGTAGATTGTGTGTACCAGAATTGGATGGGTGAGATATTGGGCGGAAGGGTGTTAATTATAGTAATAAAATTATATTAATTAAGGTTATAGATGATGGTAATAGCAATTCAGCTTGAAAATCAATTTCAATGTTATTTATGTAATAAAATAATTTAAGTGGAAATATTTTCATGAGTTCTGAAGTTAAAATAAACAATAAGTTTAAGCTACAAGAAGAATTAGGTGAAAGTTAAATAGAGATTATATTTCTTTGTGATAAAAAGAATAAGGAATTTCTTAATAATTAAACTATATTTTCATTTTTAAAAGGTGCGTAACAAAGAGCTGGATAATTTTTGATCCGCACGTGCAAGTCCGCTAAATTCCTGACGACTCCGCACCTCCGCTAGCCCGCACCTATTCTGGTAGTCCGCCTCGGACGCGCTAAGCGGACTAGCAGACTAAAGAGCGGAGTGCCCACCCTGATATATATATATATATATAATATATAATATCTATTGATATATTTATATTATATATATTAATATATATATATTATATATATTTATATATATATATATAAATATATATTATAATTATATATTATATATAATACTATAATATTAATAATATTTAATATATATATATATATATATTATTTATATTATATATATATATATATATATATTTATAAAATATTTAAATATATTTATAATATATTACAATAATTATTATATATTATATAGTATATATTATTTATATAATTAACTCAATGAACAACAATGTTCTGCTCGCCAACTTTTGAAGGCCAAGTTAATATGATAATATTATAATCTAATATATTATATATTATATATATATATGAAATAGAGTAAAAAAACTATATGTATACAAATTTATATATAATTGTTTATTATATTTATATTCAGTTTTCATTTTCTTCTTTTTAGCTGTAGGTGTAAGATTGATGTTCAATGAAATAGGTAGATATTATATTATATTTTACATAATATTATATTTAAAGAACTAGATTATATTATATAAGATATATATGATATAATATTATTATATATCTCAGTGGCGTTTTTGGTCTCTGGAAGCTGTAGATGAGAACATTGCTGCCATGATATATAATAATAATAGTATTTAATATATTATATTATATATATATATATAATATATTATATTATATATATTATATATATATATATATATATATAAATATATATAATATTATCAATTTATTATAATATATATTATATATATATAAATATATATATATATATAGTATATATATATATAAATATATACTATATAAAATATAATAATATTTATATATATTCTAATTTATTATATATATATATATATATATATATTAATATATATATATATATATAGTAATATATAATATAATATATATATATAATATATATAATATATATATATATATTAATATATTTACATATTATTTATTAATAAATAGTTTTATCTATATATTTATAATATATTTTAACTATATTATTATATATATATTTATTATATAATATATATTTTTATATATATAATAAATATGCACAATATAAATATGCATTAAACACCAGTGATGATAAACGCTGTGCTCTCAATACTCGCGCGCATAGGTTTGCATAGGAATTTTTTCTAGACCTGACACCATTCCTGATTGATTCTTGTAAAATTAACTCCTGATCCCGAAAATGACCCCGTTTTCCCCCATCACCTACTGTTCTCAGAGAAGGCCTCCACCTATTTTATCACTTTTTGATAATTTGGAGGAATGAAAAGGATTATTTTAGCCTTTAGATTTAAAGAGTAATAAATAAAAAGAAATAAATGTAAAAAGTTAAATAATAATAAGTACCTTCATTTGGTGCTTGGTTTCCTTTTGTACCCGGAGGTAGAAGTCTCTTGTACCAAAAACCAGCAGTACTCTACCAGCATGCTCGCATTCCACATTTTGGAATGCAAGCCAAGCTCGTTTTTCTTTTCGATTAGTGTTCAATAAACGTTGAATCTAATCTGGGGCCCACGAAAACTGCTTTCTTGATTTTAGCCTCGCTAAGACAGGGAAATTTTCAAAAATTGAAATGCATCACCTGTTTTGTCCATTGCTTTCACAAACTGTTTGATCAATCCGAGTTTGATGTTCAAAGGCGGCAAGTAAATATTTTCCTTCGGGACTACAGGATTGTGTGACATTTTTCTGACCGGGAGTAAAGCTCACGCAGAAGCCAGTTCCCTTGATAATGTTTGTCTTGTTCTCAGCTATCCCATTCACATAGGAAGCAGCAGTATTTTTTGTAGTCTGATTTCAGGCCCGTGAATAGAGCAACCAACTTTTAAGTCAATGCAAAGTTTTCAATTATAATCACAACCGATTTTATCAATGATCACAAGATCTTTCAGTCTCCTTCATATCCAAAGAGTATGCAACTGGGACTGATGGTAACTCATTCCCATTGGCTAATAGGACAATTTTCAAGCTGGTCTTTGATGAGTCTATAAACAGTCTCCATTTGTCTGGGTCACATGGCATCTTCAGTTCTATCATCAATGCATTTGAAATAGGCAAAACATTTGCTTTCATCTCAATAATGGTATCACACTGGTGCCTCTGTAGAGTTTTATGAAAATTCACAGACCAAAAATAATGTGGGTTGTTAAGCTCCTTAGAAAAAGTTCAAATAAAGCTTTCATGGCATTTTCACATAGGGTTTTTTGTATTAAAAACTGAACAGGCCTGAGATCGGCTTAGACTATCCTATATGCCCTGCTCGCCACTTCTGCTATCTGTAGCACAAACAAAACATCATAACCTGAACTAGTTGGGTCCTAAACTGAGACCTAACCTGGATGGATCAACGATGCAATAAACCTAGACCTAACCTAGATCCATCCAGGGTTAGGTCTCAAGGCTTAGAACCACTTGTCTAGGTTATATGTTTGTTGAGTATCCCATGTATGCTTAAAATCTTATTGTAATCTGAATTAGGATGGTCCTAAACTGATCTTGAAGCCCGTTCATTTTTTTTATAAGAAAATCCCTATGGGAAAATACCAAAGTCTGAGAGGCTGTAACTTTTTTTCCTAAAGAGACTGATCCATAAATTTTTACTTTTTTATTCATTACTATTTTTTTAGTCTATGCTGTGATTTTCATAAAAATGTGTTTAGAAGCGCTTATTGTAAATAATTACCAAAGTAATTTCAGGGTTGACTGCCTGGTCCTGTAAGAAGGGATTCCACTGCTGAAGTGAGATTTACTCTTAGGTAACTCCAAATCCCTGATGAGATCATTCAATTCTGACTGAGTAAGAAGGTGAGGTTGTCGATGAGCTGAATCATCATAACATACTTCATTATCAGTGGACGTATCATTTAATGGTCCAGGCTGTGGCTCCAGTCTTTCAGACCCGTTTCTGGCCCTAGAGTAGGGCCTATAGGTTTTTTGGGGGCACTGGGATTGGCAAAGATTTGTGAGAACTGGTCTTAGAGCTGAAGGGATATTAGGATACTGAATTGTATGCTCATTGTATGCTAGAGAACCTGATGGTGAAAGTCATACAAAAGTAACAATCTGAGAGATGACAGTGAGGTTCACTCCAAACCATGGGTAGCAATGGTATATTGATTTATGGGCACTTAGCTATATTTGCTCAAGCACAACAGAAGAAGTCCTGTTTATTCATCTGTCCTGATTGCAGGGCTTGTAGCAGTACACTTCTTTTTTTCACTTTTTTACACTTTTTTTGGCTTAGTCATTTTTTTTCTTTCACTTTTTTAAGCAATTTCACTTTCTTCACTTTTTTGGGCAAGTAGGTTACTTGGAGATAAGAATTGAATTAAAAATGTGGTTTAACCACAAAACAGTTTATTGAACTTGTCATGAACTGGAAAACATAGGTAACAATTTGTTTAAATTTTTTAATTTTCTGTAGTTTGTTAAAATAATTTTTTAAATAATAATTGAATAAAGCTTCAGTTTTGAAATTTTTTATGAAAATGAAAAGATGTAAGTTTCAAATGTCTGATGATAAAAAGACCTGGATATCAGAAAATTGTGAGGTTGTTATAAAAACCTCCACTATGAAAGCAGAGCTTAACTTTGTTATATCTAGCGCACATATCTACGAGAGTCACAGGCTTCTTCCAAAACGAAGAACCATTAATTCATCTTTTGCATTCTGTTTTGTCATCATTGGTTGAACTGTTGGGAAGGATTTGCAAGTCAGAATTTCTCAAAGATCTTGATTTAAAATAATTTAAGTTGCTTTTTTTAATACTGAACATTTACTGCCATTGAAAGAAATCCAGTTTTTTATGAGGTATTAAGAAACTTGAAAAATGTTTGTTTTTCTGTCTGAAAGCACAAAAACATTTTGTTGAATCTGTTAAGCTTGTTGTGAACAATCATCTGTGTCGCCTCTCTGTTGAAAAATTTGTCATGTCTATCCCCTAACAGAGGAATCTTCCAAAAAAGAAAGCCAAAACATAAAGCCGGTGCATCGTTGTGTCAGGCCGCCATGGAAAAATCCAATAAACAGACATACTTAGATGAGTGGAAACTAATAAAGAGCTGAACCAGAGTCCGAAAAACTATAGATCTGTATTGGGCTTAATAAACCGATCCATCAGTAAACACTTCAA
This sequence comes from Trachelipus rathkii, assembly GCA_015478945.1. NCBI lineage: Eukaryota > Metazoa > Arthropoda > Malacostraca > Isopoda > Trachelipodidae > Trachelipus > Trachelipus rathkii. The sequence goes on from JABUQX010139644.1 coordinate 6,248, forward strand.
GATTTCTAAGCAGTTGGAAAGAGTAGTAAAAGCTTCTCTCTGTCGCTATCACATGGTAATGCAGATGTGGAAAGAGCATTTTTCCACTAGGCAGAACTCTTACAAGTACCAGGTCTTCTATGTCAGAGAGAACTTTAAATGCTAATCACTGTTAAGTGTTTTAAATGTGTGATAACAACCCACTCTTATTTCTAACTCCAGAGCTCCTTTCCATGGGACGTTTAGCATATAAACAACACATTGCTTACTTGGATAGAGAAGCAGCGAGACTCCTCGAAGATGAAGCCGCAAAGGCTGAACAAGACAAAAAAATTAAGCTGAAGAGGAATAAAAACAACACCCATATGCGCCCATATAACGCATAGCAAGTAGAGCAAGTGAAGTGTAGGCAACTGTTATTAGTTAATGAAAGATTGAAGAGAGTTTAAAGAGAAAAGATTTAGAAGCAAGCTCGTCTAAAGTGGAATTGAAAACAAATGTTCAAGCAAAGAGTCGCAACTTTAACTGAAAGAATGGATACTGAAATCTCAGAAGAAACAAAAGGAAGAAAAGAGGAAGAAACAAATTTAAATGAGCAATTTTGGCAAAATATTAGCTTGTTTCTTCTGTAACCAAATACAGCAAGTGTATTTTTAAGTATAGTATTATTCCATTTTCTTTAAATTATGACTTTCTAAAACTAACATTTCATTATTATATACTTTCATCTTCAGTTATTTATATTTAAAACCTACTTCATAGTTATTAGCATCTCAAAATATTAAGTAAATAGCATGTTGTTATAGTAAATAAGTTAGGTCACATTGAATTTTAGTAATGGAAATTGTAAATACTTTTCATGTTTTTCTCAAAATGTGTAATTTTTGTCAGCATTTCAGTCACTTTTTTTCACTTTTTTCAGCATTTCAGTCATTTTTTTTTCAGGGTACCTTTGAGCCATTTGCTCAAGCTACTGTAACAAGTAGTGCAGCAAACTGTTGGAGCCCAATTCTTGTCCTGATTGCTAACTTGGCAATCAAAGTAAAATTTATAAGCAGTTTTCAGAAGCGGAGAAAGTGGTTTTCATTGCCCTTTTAAAGTAAATTCCCCGCAAACATAGAAGATATCTGAATAATTTTTACTCGTGATATAATTAAACAGTAAATCAATGCTCGATATTAATCACAACTCGCATACTGTAATTCACTTGGAAAAAGACAGTAAAAAAAATTTCTAGTTTTACACAATTTAAACAACTTGGAAACACAGAATCCCTGCCTAGAACACAAGACAAATTGACTCTATGATTGCTACAGATGTACTGAGGGAAGATAAGGATTACCTTGCAAGTTTCAACTTGTTAAAGTCTCAAAATTCCTGTGCATACCTGTGCAAGCCACATATTGAGAGCGACAGTGTGGTACAGTGAATCCTCCAAACTGTTATATATTTTTATTTGGGGGCAGATGAGGGGGGCTGGAAGCTGGAATATGTAGAAAATTAGTGAAAAATTGGGGAAAAAAATTGGAAAAATCTATCATTAATGATTTTTTTCAAATTAATGGCAAACCCCAATCAAAATCTACCTCCTAGCTCCAAATGTTCAGATTTTAGAATTTTTCACCTCAGAAGAAATGTAAAGGCTGAAATCTTTATCATCCCCACAAATTATCAGTGATAAAAATAGGTGCAGGGGCCTCTCCTGAAAATGGTGGGTGATGGAGGAATACAGAGGTCATATTCGGATCCAGGAGGTTATTTTACTTTAGAATCAGCAGGTATGGTGTCAGCACTCAAAGAAGTTTTTATTTTTTGCAGACCAGTGCTATCAGGCATCCTGTCTACAAGTTTTTTTTGCAGACAATATTATAAGTGCACATTAGAAAATTTGTATTAGACTTGCTGTGTTTATATTTATGTATAATTGTAATTAGACCTGCTGTTTTTTTTTTTTTTTGTTTTTTTCCTCTCTCTGACAGTTTTTGGTATCCCTACATTCATGCCCTGATGGTGAAAGTCATACAAAAGTAACAATCTGAGATGACAGTGAGGTCCACGCCAAACGTTCTTTTTTGGGAACATGGATGGCTTTGGATAAAGCTCCCGGTCACTGTTAACTCAGCAACGCGGAGTTCCAGTGTTTGATTCCCGCTGATGGAGAGTAAAATCTCCTTACACTTACTTAAGTCTTTGTAATCTGAATTAGGATAGTCCTAAACTGATATTGAAGCCTGTTCATATTTTTTTATAAGAAAACCCTATGGAAAATACCAAAGTCTTGAGAGGCTGTAACTTTTTTAATGCCAGTGCATTAAATGAGTCAAAGATTTTACTCTCCATCAGCGGGAATCGAACACTGGAACGTCGCATTGCTGAGTTAACAGTAACCGGGAGCTTTATCCAAAGCCATCCATGTTCCCAAAAAAGAACGTTCGGCGTGAACCTCACTGTCATCTCTCAAATTGTTACTTTTGTGTGACTTTTGTATAAATAAGGTACCAGTTCTGGATCAGTTGAAAGAATTTTCTCAACTATTATCTTGTTTATCAAGTTTGTATAAATAAGGTGCCAGTTCTGGATCAATTGAAAGAATTTTCTCAACTATTGTCTTGTTTGGTCAATAGTTTGAAATAGACTTTGGTCAGAAAAAGCTTAAAAACTTGTATGGATATATAAATATCAAAGACAGGCTAAAGTTAGACAGCCAGATAGTTACTAATGTGAAAGGCCAATAAAAATTGGAAAATGTGATTCATTCATGACTATTCAATCCAATGTTACAAATAGTTTTATTCATTTATTGCATACTATATAAATTTGTAAAATAATGGAAATTCACAATAGCCTATATTCTAGTAAATCTATAACCAAAGAGGAAATTTTTGCTTATTTACTGAAAAGTTATTTCTAGTATTTTAGTAATGGAATCTAGTTATCTTCTAGTCAATAAAATTTAAAGATACATTCATTTGTACTTTTGTATTAAATTTTTAAAATTATTTTTTTTTTCATTTTCATTTATTTCAAATATTTAAAAGGTATATCAGAGAAAATCTTGAAAAATGCATCTTCTAGGCTCACTAATAATGAAATACATAGTCATTATTATTTATAAATGCAGAAAACAATAAAAACATTTGAAGGAAAACGCCTAAAATTTAAAAAAAAATGGCATCTTTTTGGGTTTAGTAGGTGGGCTTTTTTTTTTTTTTTCAGTGGAGTTTTTAATGCCAACCCTGGCATGGATGGAGAGGAAGGTGATAAGATAGGAAGTGAGTAGAATTAAGAGAGAAGTTAAGTGAATAAGTTAATAAGGATAAGTATTTAAGAGCGCTCGCAAGTAGATCACTTGAATGTGGAACAAGTTGAAACTAAACAAATCTGGAAGCAAAATGAAGGAAGCAGCAGTTAGCAGTGCAAAAGAAGTATGTAGGATTGCTAAATTAGGAAGTAGAATGTTAACAGTGAGGTGGAATGCTGAGGATGCAAGCAGTTAAAGTAAAAAAGAAGGGTGGTTGGATCTACTAAAAGCCAATGATGAGGTTTCAAAAGATGTTTGGAATTATATGAGGAGGAAAAGGAATTATAAAAGGTGCTTACATTATAGGAGAAAAAAAGAGGTAAATGAGCAGTTTGGAAAGAGGTTGAATGAGAACATACATGAATATAAAGCTCTTCTGGGAAGAAGCAATCAAAGGTTACAACAATGAGAATATATGGTGAATCTGCTCTTCCTTTCAGTTACGTTCACAGTAAAGATGCTGTTAAAGGGATGTGAGGGGGAGTGTGGAGGGAACCCTTTCGATGAAAATTGCATAACATTGGCAGTAATGAAGTGTTAGCTAATGTGTGTGGGTTTGATGGTGTAGGAATGAATAGGTATTTTGGGGATGAGGTCATTAGTAAGGAGGTGGTAATGGGTAGAGTGAGAAAGCTTCAGGAGCAAACAGCACCCTGGCAAATGCCTGTGCAGAAACATGTCTGTACTGAAAGCACACTACTATCCAGCTGTGTAAGAAAGCTGTTTACAGAGGTGAAGTCTGAGATATGAGGAGAGTAGTACTGTCACCCCTGCGGTAACCAGAATATATAGTACCCATAAGGTGTAAGGGGGATAAGTAACTGTAGGGATTATAGGGGAATTAGTTTGTAAAGTCTTATAGGGAAAATATTTGCTGGTAATTTGGTCGAAAGAGTGTGTCAAGTGACTGAAGGACTGATTGGTGACGGTGCATTTAGAAGTGGTAGAGGATGTAAGGATTGAAAAAATGAGGGAGAAGAAGAATAAATTATTTAGGTTTTATGAATTTTGCAACAGGCATATGATAGAATTCATATGGAAGATCCTGAGTTCTTCTGCTGGTAGGTGTTAGTGAAATATGGTAATGAAAAAGGTAGGCTTCTGAATGGAATCAATAGTTTGTGACGATAGTGAAGCGTGTTTAAGAATAAATGGAGTCAAAAGTGATTGGTATAATATTAATAGTGGAGTGAGTCAGATGTTTTGTCTCCTTGGTTATTCAATTTGTATAGGGATGAGGTTATGAAAGAATTAGAGGTGAGGTGACAGTGGATGGTGTTAGTGATAGAGAATGGAAGAGAGTGGAGAGTGCCCTACCTATTATATACAGATGATTTGGTTGTGTGTGGTGAATCTGAAGAGATAGAGAGAATGATAGAGAGATTTGGCAGGGTGTGTAAAAGGAGAGGGGTTATAGTGTCCATGGGGATAAAAGTCCCATTAAAGAAGAGCGTCTGTTCATGTTATTAAGAGTTTTCATATGTTTATTTATTTATTGCAGTATATGTGGTTTAAATAATTGGATTGTACTTTGGACTGTGAAATGGGTTCTTGGTGACCAATTAAGTAATAAGTCTGAGGCGCTTTAGTCTTACATATGAGGGTATACATACGTTCCGCTATAATATGTTATCTGGAATAAGAGGTAACAGATCTAAAGTACAATGATTTCAGATGGATCTTAGGGGTGTTAGGTGTGAGAAGAATTGGATAAATGAGGAAATGAGAACATATTAGAGAGTTGTGTGTGTGGAAGAAAGAGGTAAATGAGAGAATAAATGAAAGTAAGTTAGGCCGGTTTGGTCATGGGGTAAAGCATTTAATAGATAGCTGAATGTTTCAAGTGAATATATAGTGGTGTGAGAGTTGGGAATCAACCGGCTGGGAGACTGGAAGAAAAAGTGAATGGAGTCAGTAAAGAATGCATGAAGGAGAGAAATGTGAGCTCAAGGTATGCGAGAGGAAAATGCACAATAGAGTGAAATTTGCTGGGGTTTCCAGAGGTCGTGAATGATTATATTTCATAGATCTAAGTATAGAAGAACCTCCTACATTGACAGATGCCATAGTGAGATCTGCCCAGTTCTGTGAAGTTTCTATGGTGGATTTTTCATGCGACGCATCCCAGCTTCAAAAACATAAAGGTGCAAGGCCGCCTTCTCTCGGGACTCAACACATTCTTCACTACTCTCTTCCAGCCAGTGCAATGTCGCACAATCTTCGTCCCCAGTCTTGGGAAAGGTTATATATATATATAGTAGTTATATATATATTTAATTATGTATATAAATATATATATTTGTCCATACACATATATATATATATATATATATATATATATATATTTATTATATTTTAGAATTAAACATGAATGAAAGTTTGCAATTGAGAGGTACCCTAGTGTGCCATAATGGATGGATTACACAAATTGCAACCAACAGGAATTTCTATATATATATATATATATATATATATATATATATATTATAAATATTATATATATATATATATATATATATATATATATATATATATATATATATATATATATATATATATATATATATATATATATATATATATATATATATATATATATATATATATATATATATATAAAAGGAAATGATATTATTGGCACCTGAGTCATTTGCAACTGACCAATAAAATAAAAAAAATTCTTTAAGAAAGTTGAAATCATCTTACCCATATATTTTTTTCCTTTATGTAGTAGAGCAGCAGTGCCCAACCCGTAGCTAGCGAGCAATCAATGCCTTGCATATTCAGATTTCTATCACATTTATTATAGGCCCCTAAATAGAATAGTTTTGAAATTATATATATATATATATATGATATATATATATGATATATATTTGATGACACATATACCTTCCATATATATATAAAATCACTGATCTATGGTCTTCGTCTTATAGAATATGATTGAATCTTGTGTGGTAGCGTTTAACATATCTAAGGCTTTTGACAGGGTATGCAGGCTTCACACTCTAAGCTTCCTTCCTCGATTTCTCCATCGCTATTGATTACTTTGTCTAGTTTTCTTTTTCAGCTCTTGATTGGTGTACAACCTCTCTCTCTCTCTCTCCTCATCTACAGGGTTGTTAGAATTTTTATTCTAAATATTTATCTTCTTGTAGGAATTATCTCTTTTCTTTTTTTGGAACTTATGTAACACTGGGGAAAAATTTTTTAATTTTGTCTATTTAATTAGATATAATAATGAATTATGTAGATAATGTGTGCACTGAGCATGAATTTTCACTTGGTTTTGCTTCTTCAATGTATTCATAATTTTTTTTCTAAATACTCTTGCAGCTACACCTATGTAACTAGGTTATTATCTAGATATTTGTACCTATTGTTATAGTATGTCTATTTTTATACACACCCTAAAAATACTTTTAATTGTATTATTTTTTACCCATTTTAATAGTAGTAAAGTAAGCTATAAATCTCGTAGGATTCTAAAATTTTCTTGTTCCTGTTTTCTAAAGAATATCCTACAGCAATAACTGAAATGTGACTTTTCCTGAGTTAATCAGTCAAATATCAATCAGTTAGTTGAGTTAGCTGAGTTTGGGCAATAACAATTTTGAATTAGCATATAATTTAGTGAGTAATTCTGTAATCTTTTATTCAATAGCTTTGATTTAATTAGACATAATTTATACTGTACCTACTCATTCATGTTTCTAGGTTAATTTCGTAAATATTATTTCATAATAAGTACCTACCTATTTAAGCCAAATTTTTAGATTTCAGATTCTCTTAATTTTTTGTGGATTAAAGGCTTTATATAAATTTAAATTGGCAGAGCAATTAAGCAATGTCATTTAACATCTAGAAAATTCAAATGCAAAAACCGATTCCTTCTGGTATACATTTTTGGAAATTTTATCTTGCACATCAACACGCAAATATAAAAGGGCTTCATAAAGAGCTTACTTAGCCTATTGTGGCATAAAGCTTATGAACCAAGATAAATCGTGGGCTCCATATAAAGCCTGCAACATTGAATGAAGGGTTCAGATTTAAAATAAATTATATTTGAAGTCTAATGGTAAGTTTATGATTTCACAAAACTACATAATTTAATCACTGTAATTAAACAAAATGCTATTGTAACTTAGGTAATAATAAGCAAAATTATACAAAAATATTATAAGAATCTCAAATATTACATAAGTTTGAAAAACACATGAATGTTAAATCTTTGGGTTACAACTTTTGATAAAATTCATAAAAACAAGTCTCTCGCTTTTGTTAACATTTTTCAATTTTTTTCCATTACTACTAAAACTTTGTCAAGACTTAAGCCTTCACTAAGAAAAATAAACTATCGGATACCCAAATTTTGACTACTATATGACCAGTGCTACATTCAAATGAGATCCCCATTCCAAAATAAAAGGGTCTGCCCAACTCAAAAATTAGATGAAGATGCGCCTGAAGATATAGTTATGGACTCTTGAGAAGTCAGACACCAATCCACTAAAGTTTGACCAGCCCAAGTTTAATGATCTTGCAAGGGATACAAATTTGCCAAAAAACGCTGCAGATAATTTCAAGACTTAAAAGACAAAAACGTGTTTACATCAAACACACACACATTTCATTTTACTGAGAAAGAGAAGAACTCCTTAAATATTTTAGAACGGAAGATAATTTAGTATATTGCTGCAACATGAACGTCTTAAATTGTCAAAAATACTCATTGCAAGATATCATTTCAGTAACTAAACATGACTTTAATTTAGGCTTTCAAACAGTTTCCAAAGGAAACATTATTATTGGAAATATTTTTCAATAATATATTTGAAAAGACCTACTGTCTAATAAATTGCTTGTCAGTTTAGTATATTAGATTTCATCAATTATACCTAAAGTTGTTTGAAAAAAAAAAAAAAATAGTGAACACTCTCCTTATGCTTTTAAACCCCCCCCCCTTTTTTTTTTTTTTTAGTGAAAAACATTTTTTGGACATTTTGTTCCTGCAAACTGGTTGGACTTGCATATAGGTACTTCTTTAACTTACTTCTTCACTACTAGGGAGGGTCCCTTGTGGTGTTCAGAATGCAAAGCCGATGTGATTCTCTCTTAACTATTGACTTCCATTCTCAACCATCAAAAGGCATTTCGAAATCTTCGTAGCTATCTACCCTATAATTGCCTAAAAGGTTTTCTATCAAGTCCACGAATGAGAATCAGGCATTTTTTTCCCATTCATCGTGAAATTAGGAAAGTTGATCTTTTTAATTAATATTCGTATTTGTGGCCGTCGAAAATTCCCGCCTTGATATTTTCATAACTTATACTTGTCAATTATGTATTTAAAACACTCGTCGTTCGTGTCAAAAACTTTTACATACTGTTTAACGATTTAACGAGGCCTAGTTTGATATGTAGAGGAGGAAATATGGATTAATGACATTTTTTTTTCTCTAACAGTAAGTGATGTTCGTGCTGGACAGATTTATTTGAAATAATGTTCTGCGTTGACTCTTCTGTCCAAAGGAAGCAAGGTTGTTTAGCACACCATCCTTGTTGTCCTAGCAGAAAATTAGCCATTTTTTAAGTCGACACATATTATCCACTCATGCTCCCTATATTTGATAAGATTTAAAACTTTTTCTATATGTTCATATTTTTCTTGAAATAAGCAAAAATGCAAATTTGTCAAATTTAGATCCCTTGTAAGATCAGTCACTTAAGACTTCTTTTCGAACTGTCTATAAACAAGTGCCAATCATTTGTATCGTAAGACTAAACCCCATCTCCTTTAACAAACCAGGTATGTCGCAGACATATACTAAACTATCTTCTAAAATATTTATTTTCTTTTCTTTTTCTGTAATATGAAATGTATAATTATCTTCTGTTCTAAAATATTTAAGGAGTTCTTCTCTTTCTCAGTAAAATGAAATGTGTGTGTTTGATGTAATCATGCTTTTGTCTTTTAAGTCTTGAAATTATCTAAAGCCTTTTTTGGTAAATTTATATCCCTTGCAAGATCATTTAACTTGGGCTGGTTAAACTTTTGTGGATTGATGTCTGACTTCTCAGAATGCATAACTATATCTTCAGGCGCATCTTCATCTAATTTTTGAGTTGGCAGACCCTTTTATTTTGGAATGGGGATCTCATTTGAATGTAGCGCTGGTCATATACCAGTCAAGATTTATGTACCCGATAGTTTATTTTTCTTAGTGAAGGCTGAAGTCTTGACAAAGTTATAGTAGTAATGGAAAAAAATTGAAAAATGTTAACAGAAGCGAGAGACTTGTTTTTATGAATTTTTATGAAAAGTTGTAACCCACAGATTTAATATTTGTATCTTTTCACTTTGAGACTTATAATATTTGTAAATTTTTTGTTTGTAAAAATTAAGTTACAAATTTTTTGATTAAATTGATAAATTGTAGTTTTTTGAAAACGTCCTACCTATTAGACTTAAATGGTATTTTTGAATCTGAACCCTTCATTCAATGTTGGAGGCTTTATATGGAGCCCACGATTTATCTTGGTTCATAAGCTTTATGCCACATTAGGCTAAGTAAGCTCTTTATGAAGCCCTTTTATATTTGCTTGTTGATGTGGAAGATAAAATTTCCAAATGTATACCAGAAGGAATCGGTTTTTGCATTTGAATTTTCTAGATGTTAAATGACATTGCTTAATTGCTCTGCCAATTTGTAAATTTATATATAGCCTTTAATCCACAAAAAATTAAGAAAATCTGAAATCTAAACAAAATTTGGCTTAAATAGGTAGGTACTTATTATGAAATAATATTTACGAAATTAACCTAGAAACATGAATGAGTAGGTACAGTATAAATTATGTCTAATTAAATCAAAGCTATTGAATAAAAGATTACAGAATTACTCACTAAATTATATGCTAATTCAAAATTGTTATTGCCCAAACTTAGCTAACTCAACTAACTGATTGATATTTGACTGATTAACTCAGGAAAAGTCACATTTCAGGCTTTAGATAATTTCAAGACTTAAAAGACAAAAGCATGATTACATCAAACACACACATTTCATTTTACTGAGAAAGAGAAGAACTCCTTAAATATTTTAGAACAGAAGATAATTTAGTATATTGGTGCAACATCTAGATAATAACCTAGTTACATAGGTGTAGCTGCAAAAAGACTTTTGAGAGTATTTAGAAAAAAAAATTATGAATACATTGAAGAAGCAAAACCAAGTGAAAATTCAGGTTTTAAAAAATAAAGAATATAGTTAATCAATCTTTCACAAGAATAAAGGGTAATGAATGACTGAACAAAGAAAAAAGGTAGAAAATGAGGTAATCAAACTGAAGAAATAGAAAGGGAAAAAAATATTGAAATGCGGATATTGTTGTCACTCCCCTTTCACTAACTCATTAACTATAAAATAATCCTTACTTAAAACAGAGAAAATTAATAAAATACTTTATCATCTATGCTTACTACATCCCTTTTGTGGTTCTCAAATGTTGTGCTGCTTAACATTTTGTCTACCTTTAACCATGATCTTCCTTTTCCTGCTGGAAGCCGTTCTATTCAATCTGTAGGGGGGGGGTAGGGGTCTTCAACTCCTAAAGCTTTTTCAAGTGCATTGCTACGAATAATGGTTCTTTCTGCTCCATGTCTTGAGGTTGTGACCGCAATCAGTACATCGGCGATGCTGTGTCAGCCGGCAGTACCGGAAGGGGGAAGCTCAGCATATGGAGCAAACAATTGAGAATGACTAGGACGGGGAGAGCCTCTTCGGGGTTGCCCGACCATTTGGGCACCTGGGATGTCAAGGGCATGCCAGGCGTCTGATTCCTGGGGATAGACATGGACCCTTCCAGAATACGTGGGAGGGAATTGCCACAGCTGTCCAGCCATTCTGGGAGAGGTTCCATTATCTGGTACAGGTTGGGTAATTGTTAAAATAAATACACTAATT
>JABUQX010139645.1:0-24617 GCA_015478945.1 Trachelipus rathkii
CGTACTTCGTTCAAGATCAGATTTGGGTGTTGCTCGTATTCACTGTTGCCGTGAACCGCTTGCACGTTTTCGTGCACCACTTTTCATATATATATATATATATATATATATATATATATATTTGTAATTTTGCGGTTAGAAATTGGTTTTCATACGTGTATCAGTGTGAGCCAAATTTCAAAATTTTGGTAGAAAACGTGATTTGTGATTCGTGCGTCAAGAAGTGACTTTGTTAACGAACGGTATATTTTATAATCTGTTTTGGATACAACGATTATAACAATGGCTACTTCTAATGCTGAGTTTATGGAGATGTGCAAATCCGCTGGGTTTTCGGCTAAGGAACTCGCTGCTGCATTAAAAGATAGGATGGCTCAAGAAGCCGCGCTCGAGCAACAAAAGTTAGCTAAGGAAGCGGAGATCGAGCAACAAAAGATAGCTGCTGCTTTAGAGGAGAAAAGGTTAGCGTTTGAAGCTGAAAGGGAGAAAGTTAAGCTGGAAGATGAAAGGGAGAAAGCTAAGCTGGAAGCTGAAGCTGAGGTTGAAAAAGCTAAGCTTGAAGCTGAAAAGGAGAAAGCTAAGCTTGAAGCTGAAGCTGATGTAGAAAAAGCTAAGGTCGAAGCTGAAGCGCAAAGAGTTAAGTTGGAGGCAGAAAAAGATGCAAGAGAAGCGGAGGAGAGGATGTTACAGATGAAGCTTGATGCTGAAGATAAACAGCGTCAACATGACGCAGCGATAGCATCACAAAGCACGCAGAGCAGCCACAGCAATTCCTACGCCAGCAAATACCCAAAGTTGAAGCTTCCATTCTTCGATGAAAGGAAAAATGATATCGAAGAATATCTATTAATGTTTGAAAAACAAGCGGAGGCGAACGACATCCCTATGGAAAAGCGAGCATTTGTTTTAGGGTGTTTCCTTACAAGTAAAGCGGTCAGTGTGTTCAACAATATGACTGTTGAAGAGCTGAAGAACTATGAAGGTTTAAAAAGAGCGTTATTAGAAAGGTACGGACTTACTGAAAGTGGGTACTGTGCTAAGTACAAAACCATGAGTCCTACGGAAGATGACAACCCTAGGGTGTATCTACAAAAGATAATTGAAGCTCTTAAAAAGTGGATTTCTGCAGCAAATGTAACATTGACCCCAGATGATCTCATTGAGTTTTTCTCAGTTGATAAGTATTTAAATACTGTCCCAAAAGAACTTGCGACTAAGGGAAACGAAGAAGAAAATACCGGAAGAGATAATAACTTGTTCAGAAGGTTATATGGAAGCGCATCGTATAAAGTTCGTAACAAACAGTCACACACGAAGTCACAATCACGCAGACAAAGGTCATAATAACAATAATAATTTTAGATCGAGAGGCGGTGGTTACTCGACGAATAGTAATCATAAAAATAGCAACCAACATACATCTAGAGCAACCAACAATGAAAGCAGGATCGGAAGTGGGAGTGGCGACAGACAGGGTCATCGTCGCAGTAGCAGTGAGCCCAGGGAGGTGATCACGTGCTTTAAGTGTCAAAGGAGAGGGCATCTCGCAAGAGACTGTCGAGTCCCTCCTTATTTCAACAGCAGTGGTAGAGGACAAAATAATTCAGGAAAACAGAAGGAAGAAGCAAAGAGCACGGGAGCATCCGGAGTCTTTGATAGCGGCAAGAAAGTCCTGAGTAGTTCGGGTGAAGAGCCGAGTCTCCTGAATGAAATAGAGAAGGTGGAAAATGACAAGTTGTCACACCTACCTGTAACGTATGGGACGGTGAATGGCTATCAGGTCAAAACCCTCCGAGATACCGGTTGTAGTGTAGTAGTTGTGCGAGAGAAATTCGTACCAAAGAGGTGTTATGTTGGAGACACCATGAAGATAAGGTTGCTGGACCGAACGGTGATAGAAGCTCCACTCGCGACAATTGACGTGGATACCCCTTACTTCGTGGGTAGGACAACCGCAGCAGTCGCTGCCGGAAGTCATATATGATTTAGTCATGGGAATGTCAAGATTTGCATTGCCCTAAGTCAGCCCTAACCTCATGGGGAGTCAACCGTGTGTCGGGCCTCGTAAAGAAATAGAGGTCGAACATAACCATAGAAGTGTGCTGTTCCCCATCGCTGAGAACGCTGAGGAAGATTCTCAGGAAGAATCTGATCAAACAAATCATAGTTTTGGAATGGCGAGTTTGGAGGTGGAAGATTTTTACAGAGGGAAACCGTCAGTGCCACAATCCTTGGACGTCAATAATAAAGATGTCGAGCCAACCGCGGAGCCATCACTGAATGTGATGATAGGGTCCCAGCGTTCACCTAAAGATGAAAAAGTTACAGGAAAAGAAGAAGATGACGTCCCTACAAAACCACTAAGAGATGTTGAAGAAGACACAGGTATAACAGATGTCCAGGTGACATCAGTTGAAGAAAGTACATATTGGTCTGACAAGACAGATCGTACTTACGAAGATGGTGAGATATTGAGAGGTGATGCAGTCGTTCACACACAAAGTTCTGAAGAGAAGAATGTTGTAGCTGTGGGTGAAGGGGAAATAACCCATGGTGATGAAGTACAAGAACTTGTTAGCGATCGGGAGACTTTTAAAAGTAAGCAGAAAGACGATGTCACTCTACAGAGGATATGGAGGTCAGTGGAAAGAGGTGAAAACAAGTATATAGTAAAGAATGGTGTACTATTTAAAAGAGTCATGGAAAACCAACAGGAGAGGTTTACTTTGGTGGTACCAAAAGAGTACAGAAGTAGAGTTATGAAGGTGGCACACGATGAAGTCTTCGGTGGTCATCAGGGGGTGAAGAAGACAATGGGTAAAATTACCCAACAGTTCTTCTGGCCAAACATATATTTGGATGTAACTAAACATTGTTATTCGTGTGATATATGTCAGAGAACGTGCCCGAAAGGCTCAGTGAAGAAGATACCTCTGTGCCCAATGCCCATCATTGAAGAGCCGTTTCAAAGAGTGATAATCGACCTGATCGGACCAATCTCACCACCATCTTCAGAAGGGCATCAGTATGTCCTAACACTTGTGGATGCCGCCACGCGCTATCCTGAAGCTGTACCTCTAAAAAGCATAACTGCGCAGAAGGTAACAGAAAGCTTGGTATCGATTTTCATGAGGTTGGGAGTGCCAAAGGAGATACTCAGTGACAATGGTAGACAGTTTACATCTGATCTAATGAGGGATGTAACAAAGATGCTTAATATTAAGCAGAAGTTTTCCAGCATATACCATCCAATGAGTCAAGGCCTCACAGAAAAGTTTAACGGTACCCTGAAAAGAATGCTCAGAAGGATGTGCAGTGAGCAAGTGAGGAAGTGGCATAAATTCATAGAACCACTATTATTTGCATATAGGTATAGGGAGGCTCACTTGGGATTTCCACAGGATTTTTCCCATTTGAGCTGTACGGGAAGAACTGTGCGAGGTCAGTGCAAGGCTGCATGAAAATTGGGCCAGGAGATATCAATCCTGAAGAGGCAAGGTCAACGTACAGGTATGTTTTTGACTTGCAAGAAAGGCTAAACGAAACTCTAAAGTTGGCTAGAGAAAACTTAGCTAAGGCCCAAATTTCACAGAAAAGATATTACGACAAGGGCGCGAAGACCAGAAAACTGAAAGTAGGAGACTTAGCTCTCGTTCTACTACCGACTTCGAGCAATAAGATGCTGATGAGATGGGGTGGGCCATACACAGTGGTGGAGTTGTATGGTAAAGATAATTACAGGATCCAAGTTGGTGATGTGATTAAGACTTATCACATCAATCTGTTAAAGAAGTATATTGTGAGAGAGGAGGATGAAGAAGAAGAAGAGATGGGTCAACATCAGGTGAATATAGGTGCTTCGGCAGTGATCCTAGATACTGAAAACGAAGAGAACATCACGTTAGTGGAAATGGACCCCACGATGGTACAAAAGGAGAGGCTGTCCGATACTAAGATCAGTGAGGACATAACAGATGCTATGAGGAGAGAACTAATGGAGATCTTAGAGAAGCATGAAGCAATTTTTACAGACGTGCCTGGCACCGCAAAGAATTACTATCATGCAATAGACCTTATTGATGATACCCCCATCAGGCTGAAGCCGTACAAGTTACCATTTACGACAAGGACGGAATTGAAGAAGGAAACAGATAAGATGATAAGAATGGGCATCATTGTTCCCTCTACGTCGCCTTATTCAGCGCCAGTTGTCGTTGTCCAGAAAAAGGACGGGAGTAAAAGGGTATGTTCAGATTACAGGGCCTTAAATAGGATTACGGTCTTCGATCCTGAGCCCATGACTACGACTCAGACTTTATTCACCAAGTTTGCCAAGGACAAGTTTTATACAAAACTTGACTTAGCCAAAGGCTATTGGCAGATAAAAATAAAGCCTGAGGATTGTTACAAAACCGGTTTTTCAACCGAAGACGGACATTTCCATTACCTCAAGCTGCCATTCGGTATGGTAAATGCCGGAGCAACGCTTGTAAGGTCAATGCGCAGGATTCTGGATGGAATCAATGATGTCGACTTTTATATTGACGATATCATCGTCCATTCTCAGACCTGGCGCGAGCATACGATCACGATTGAGACTGTACTTCAAAGACTTCAAGAGGAAGGATTGACCATCAGACCGACGAAGTGCGAGTTCGCCTCGTCGAGTGTTGAGTTTTTAGGTCATTTTATTGGCAATGGCACTAAAGGGTTACATGAAGACAATGTGATCAAAATTAAGAAGACAGAGCCACCTAAGAATAAAAAGCAAGTAAGGTCTTTCTTAGGGCTCACTGGTTACTACCAGGATTTTGTAAAGAATTATGCACAAATTGCAGCGCCATTGACCGACTTAACAAAGAAGGGTGAGCCAACGAAGATTAGGTGGGAATCCATACATCAGCAGGCGTTTGAGAAATTGAAAGAAGCTTTGAGCTTGAAGCCCATCCTGAAGATGCCAGAATTGGAGAAAACATTCACGCTGCAAGTGGATGCGTCCGGCACTTCATTGGGATACGTTCTCTTACAAGAAGACGGAGGAATTCTCCATCCGATCGCGTATGGGAGTAAGAAGTTGTCTGTAACACAGCAGAGGTATTCAACTTTAGAGAAGGAGGCATTAGTCATAATGGGCATTAGAAAATTCGAGCCATACCTCTACGGGAAGGAGTTTATCCTTCAGTCCGACCATAGACCGCTGACGGCTATGAACAAGAAGAGGTATGAAAATAATAGGATAATGAGATGGTCTTTATACTTGCAAAGGTTCAGATTTATCCTAAATCATATAAGTGGGAGAGATAACGTCATAGCTGATTATCTAAGTAGGTCGTATGCCGAAGATACATTGGGTTCATCATCAGAAGTCTCTATCGAAGAGGAGTGCTGAAAATGAAACCAATGTTTTAACATCACCATGTACATAAAGCAAAATGTACCAATTTGCTTCATAATGGGGGCCAAAGATGTAATACAGTGGTACATGAAATATATACTTTCATTTATGTATTTTTAAGGTAAAGGCCAAGTATTGCCATTGCAATATTTCTTTTATATATATATTTGATGTATGCTGCAAAGGCCCAGTTGAAAATATTGTAAAGATGTTTGTATTTTAGAAATACGAATAACAACCAGCAATGAAAACTCATCTTTTGGAAACTCATTTTGAAATCTGGATTATATTGGTGCGTTATTTACAAAGCTTTATTATTATTATTATTATTATTATTATTATTATTATTATTATTATTATTATTATTTTTAAAGCATCTGAAAAGGATACTACGTCTTACTATATATATATATATATATAAATGATTTTATATATATATATATATATATATATATATATATATATATATATATATATATATATATATATATATATATATATTTTTATATATATATATATATATATATGTCTATATATATATATATATATATATATATTGAATAAATGTATTTTGTAAATTGTGGCAGCGCAATATCTTCAATTTTTGTTAGCTTTTTATATTTTGTTTTCAACGAAAGATTGTTATTTCTTGAGAAGGAGTATGATTTTACAAGAAATACCAATCTTGCATTCTTTCTAAATGTCTGGTATATATTTGTCTTGATAAATTAATTGATAAATATATACATCATTTTATTTATTGTTTTAAGGATTATGATTGGTTAAGAAGGCGTAATCTAAATTACTGTAAGCCATATAAATAGTAAAAATGTGAATATTTTGTATCTTTTCGCTTTTATTGTTGCTAATCCAAGATGTATATAGTTGGTAGCTCTTGACGCCTCGTATGTCCGATCAATTTATTATTTGTTAGTGTATGTATATTTTGTATCCAAGAAGTGTTTGTTTTTATATTTTATTACAAAGTAAATGTAATATGTTTTAAATTTAATATGGTGATATAATTTCGATGTGGAAAATTTTGCTATTTATTTTGTAGTAAAGATAAAGGTATTTAAAGGTGTGTTTTTAAAGTAATTTGTGTTTATATTGTGAATATTATATGCATTGTTATTTCAAAGCGTCGTCTGCATATACGATTTTGCAAAGTGCATTGTGTCCAAATTGTTGCTAGATATGACTGGCAGGTAAGCTTATGTATCGTTGAAATTTATTTCTTGAAGTGTTGCAAATATTATATTGTGTCAATAAATATAAAACGTTTATCAGTTTAATATTTATTTTTTTTTTATCATATGGTTAATTGTCAAAGTCACAGTTTTTGTTTATTAAAAAAGATTTGTTTAAATCACTAATAGGCAACTCTTTGCATTGTAGTAACAGCTGTTTATATGTCAGCTGGCCTTACAGTATTTTGTGCACACTTAAAAATCAACGTTTTTTGTAAATGTTAAATTCATTTAATTTTCAAGTAAAGATTTTATATCTCTTATCAAATCGATCAGTCTGTATATTTTTGTTAATATAATTTATGTATTTATATCCATTCTTGAACATAAATATTTATGTATATTTTATAGATACATATTTATGGTCGAGGATCTATATAAATTTAATGGTAAAGCATTTTGTATTTTGTATTGATTAACAGCATAAAATATATATATATATATATATATATAATTGGTATTTAGTACTGTGGTTCTATATTTTCTATGCGCATGTATGTAGATATCCAAGGATATCTAACTATATGTTCATGAATTTATAAAACCTAGTTTTGTAAGAACAGTACATTTTCATTTATTTTTTTTATTAAAATATTTCTAAATTTACTCCAGTAGTTTCCTTGAGTGTTTCCAAACGTATTTTACTTTCTCATTTATTTGAATTTTCAAGTAGTAGTTATTCTAGGTCTTAAAGACATTGGTTTCATGATCAAAACATTGATCATAAAACAGGAATATTCATTGATAAGGAATAATATTGACTGAACGGTTTTCACATAAGGCAAAGAACTCGGTCAAACCGTTGTTCCACTTGAAGGGTCTTCAGAGAGATAAGTTGGTGAGTTTTTAAGTATAGAGTTGCACTGCAATATTGCACAGGCCGATAGCTCATTTAACAGGAGGCCTGGATACTGTTACAATACAGGTTTGAGAATCTAAAAGGTGTTAGTTGATTGGATTGTCACGGGGGCCTGACCAAAGGATTTGTTTATCAGTTCGAAGAGTAAGTTTTGACATAGAATTTATTATCTTTCATCCAATCGCATTATATATATATATATATATATATATATATATATATATATATATATATATATATATATATATATATATATATAATGCTATATATATATATGTTATATATATATATATATAGCATATAAGTTATCGCGATAACGGTTTCGGATTATGTTATCCAATAAAATCTTTAACCGATAATCGGTATCGCGATAATTTTTGTTCCAAACTACCGATAACTATATGACGATAATTTATCGCGATAACGGTTTCGGGTTGTCTGCTATCCGATAAAATCTTTTATCAATAATGGGTATCGCGTTATACTTTTATTGTTATTTATATATATATATATATATATATATATATATATATATATATATATATATATATATATATATATATATATATATATTATATATATATATATATATATATATATATATATATATATATATATATATATATATATATATTGTAAGGATTTTAAATCCTTACCATCAATTACCATCAATTATCTGATTATATATGTTTATTTCTTTCCTATTACAGCAATCTCTAAAGGATCTCTATGTATTTTAATGCACCCTGCATTTTTCTAATTAAATTACTTCTCCATTGATGGTAAGAATTAGTATATTGAATGGCCGAGAATAATGTCTATCTGAATATAAAATTTTAATGGAGCACATATTTCTTTTCTTTTAAACGTTTTTGCTTTCCAATGGATTCGAAGTTTTGTAAGTAGAACCTTTTTAATTTTTATAGATCAATTCATCCAACTTGTATACGACCACAGTGTCCTCTATGAGCAACTTTTTCTACAAAATAATCAAATATATGGCCTCAAAGGTTTGAGGTAGGTCATATATAATATTAAACAAGGTTAAAATGATAAAATGGCAAAATATTAAAATAAAAATTGAATTTAAGATTTAGCTTTCTACTAAATTATAATAATTTATAGGTCAACTAGTCAGGGGACCCAATACATTCAAAATCAAAACTGGTAAGGGACCTTTCCCTTTGCTATTCACTAAAACTAGGCAGGGATATATTCCTTCTATCAATTTCAAAACCGGGTCAGGAGACCCTCTAAAACTTTTCAAACAAAAACAGTCAAGGGAATTATCCTTCTCTAATAAACATTAGAAAAAAACTTTATAAAAACTGCCTTAAATAGCTTATAAAAGTATATGTGGTTTTTAAGAACAAGTACTAAACAGTAAAAGGAAAAAGTGTTCTTGATTTAAATTAATATAAACTAAAAAAAATATAGTTTTTGAAAGTTTAAAATATGAAGCATAGACTTCTTTGAAAATTGAAAGTAAATTAAACATTATAACGTGAAAGTGCAGTTTTAAAATTGAATACAAGTAAAAATTTGAAGCATAGACTTCTTTAAAAAGTTAAACTTCTTATTAAACAATTCAGTGAAAGAGCCGAGACTCTTTGTGTGTATCTTAATTTTAACTGACACTTATTTTAGTATAGAAAACTTACTTTAAAACTCTTAATTTAAAATTAACAATTAAAATTATCAATTGTGTCATATTAAGGTGTTTTAAAAAATAGCATTATTTAATTTATTTATAAACATATTTCTTATGTATTATTATGTCACTAATGTACATTGGTAAGGTGTTACACCTGTATTCACTTCTCTGAAGCAAAAATTGTAAATTCCTCGTACTTCTAGTGCATAAACCTCAAAAAGAAATATTCCCGCAGGGATTTAAATAAAAAGTACACAACTCTAAAAAAATAAAATTATTCCCGCAAGTACCGAATGTACCTAGTACCATTGCTCAAAAAAAAAATTATCTATGCCCCTAAGAGTATGCATGGATGATAATGACATGATTTGTAAATAACTTGAATACCTACTTAATAAACCTCTCATTTTACTATTTATCTTATCCCTTCTTCATTATCTTAAATTAAATAACTTTACAAAGCTTGCATTCCCTTTAATTTTGGTAAAATAAAAATAAGGTAATTATTTTATTTTGCTTATTGCTTATGCTTACATATGTCATCCCTGCATCCTCTAATCTTCCTTTCATACTTTTCATATCCTGCATTTGTCCTTGTGCATGAGCATCACCTGTTTGCTTTCAAGCTTATCCACCTCTCCATTTTATCAAAATCATTCAAATCTCAACATCGCCATTAAGCAGAAAGAGAGGAAGCATTCAAGGGTCGGAAGTTGTGTTCTAGGACACGATAGTGCCCCTACGGCCTTAAACAGTAAGTCTTTATCATACTCTATTCTCATGTCTCAACTTTCAAATCATTTTATTGGTAGCAGAGCGTAGTTGCTATCACTACCGACTAGCCTGCTACCTTTTCTTTCTGTTTTCTAATTCTTGGTTTTCTATCTTTTTCGAAACCTCTTTTCATTATTTTGCATTTGGGCTTCTACGCTCTAACGAAATACCTACTTCAACAATGTCTACTGCAACTGACCTTAACAAATCTCTACTAGAAAACTTACAACAACAAGCTTCACAATCTACTTTATTGTTTAATAAATTGGCACAATTGCCTGATCTCCAATGTCCTTCTCTTACAACCCTTACAAACCACCCTAAAATTCAAAATGATCCTCATCAACTACAACCATTTATGGGAATGGTTGAATGGTTAAAAGCAATTTATGAACAAAATCAGACAATTTTATTGACTCTAACGAAACTTGTTTCACAAATTGACAAACTTCCTCCCACACATTGTAATGAGAAACCGGTACAACAGTATCCTAATTCATCTCCAGAATATTCAGATTCCTCAAATCTAATGCAAAAATCTAAAGTTAATAAACCGGGTCTCATTGGAAATGTTTGTCACTTTCAACTTAATAAAAAGTATCAAGGTTCTCAAACCTTTTCTAAAGATAAATCTTTTCCTATCTATCAAAGTAATATTTCATCAAAAGCTTATGGTCATAGACCACAACAAAAGCAACAAATAAAAAGATCATGGTGGTCTAAACCCACAATAATTTGTTGCAACTACTGTAAAAGAGCCGGACATGATATCCGGAAGTGTCGAAAAAGACCTTATTGTCAATTTTGCAGCAAACGTGGTCATATATATGATCAGTGCTATACAAGACAAAACAAATGTATAAATTGCCAAGAACATGGCCATATAATTTCAGATTGTCCAAAAAGAAATACGAAACGTAAAATATTTAGTAATATTCCTATTTGTCCTTATTGTAAAAAGAACCACCTCGGCATGAATTGTCCGGATAAAGAGAAATTTCAATTAAAGAAACAAGTAAAATCTATCAAGGTTGAAATGACTAATGAGTCAAAACCACCCCGAGAAATCGAGATAAATAAATCTCCTAGAACAACTCAAGGTGATTCAGATGGTGAAAAGCCATTGGATCAGCCGTTGTCTATAAAACAAATTACTATTGAAAGTATAATGAAAAAGGTACAGATACCACCACCACTAACTGAAAATAACTTGACATTTGAAAGCATGCCTATGATTCAAGGCTATAAAAAGTCTACAAATACAACCCTTAACAACGGAAAAGAAGATGTAAGTAAACCTAATCCTATATCCTCCTCTATAACTATCACTTCTAAACCTACTATTCCTACTTCTACTATTCATACTCCTACTACTATGATTCCTACTACTACTAATATATGTACTCTATCTACCTTATCTACAACTACTTCTACTTCTGCAAAATCTATTCATCCTAGCTCTTCTCAATCTACTGTACTTGTCAATCATGACCTTCCACTTACTTCATCTTCTACTATCCCTCCGGATTCTCTTAATTCTAATCTTAATAACGCATCTAAATCTTCTAGTATCAACTGTTTTTCTATATCTTCTATATCTCCTAACCTTACTGAATCTCTTAAACCTGTATATTCTTCTTCCGTCTCAATCTGTCCTGATATTCTTATTCACAGGTATGATACTAATGCACCTACAGTGCCGAAAGAATCTAACAACCCAGTAGAATGTATTCTAAAGCCTGAAGAACTGGAAACGGAATGGGCTAAATTTGATATTGAAAAATTTACAGCATTCTCACAAAATATTGAAAATTATGACCCTGGGTGTCCGAAAGGATTTTTATATGATCCCGAATGTGATGAGTGGAATGCATTATATCAATGCTTATCTGAGTGCCTATACGGGCATAAACAAAACTATATAGCTTTACGAATAAAAATAGTAAATGAACTAATTAAAAATTGCGGTAAATATAATTTACCAATGACAGGCCAATATGGAGACCAGATCTCGCAGAAATTGAGAGGGATTGAAATGAGTGTAGCAGCACCATTCATTCATACCATCAAAGCTTTCATAAATCTTTTTCCCATGAAGGGAATTCTATTATTTTTGGGTAAGAAACCGCATGCATACTTTGGTACTACATTAACAAAAGAATTGCACTATGTGCTTTGTATAGTAACGATGGGCAGAAATAGATACTTTTATCTTAAGTTAACTCAAAAAAAATTGCCTGAAGAGGTTATAACTTTCATGGCTAATAATAAAATAAATTATCCATCAGAGTCAATTGATAAGAACACTCCTCTGGCAACTTAAAGAAATTCTACCCCATGATTGAATCTGGTGGGGAGGATATTGTAAATATTGTCTTGAAATGATCCACATTTTTTAAACAACCCTAAAACAACCCTAAAGAAAAACAAACTAACACCCCTTGCAAGTACAGGTTCATCCGGAACGTCGTCATAGGAACGGACATACTTGTGACTTGTAAGGTCTCCAGAGATCACTTACACTACACTTAGATTTATTATTTTTTTGGCTTTCCATCAGCCACTACAACACATATGGAAAGGGAAACAACTTAACATAGTTCTGCTCATTCTTTTTCTTCTTATGCACTTGTTTTGTTCCTCTCCATGTGACCTCTTTGAGGATATCTTATATGTCCATCTTCTTACAACTTTTCCAACGTTCGATTCCATCTCACTTTCAACACCGTCAGTTATTTTCCAAATAACTGGTGGGGAGGAAAATGTAAGGATTTTAAATCCTTACCATCAATTACCATCAATTATCTGATTATATATGTTTATTTCTTTCCTATTACAGCAATCTCTAATGGATCTCTATGTATTTTAATGCACCCTGCATTTTTCTAATTAAATTACTTCTCCATTGATGATCAATTCATCCAACTTGTATACGACCACAGTGTCCTCTATGAGCAACTTTTTCTACAAAATAATCAAATATATGGCCTCAAAGGTTTGAGGTAGGTCATATATAATATTAAACAAGGTTAAAATGATAAAATGGCAAAATATTAAAATTAAAATAAAAATTGAATTTAAGATTTAGCTTTCTAATAAATTATAATAATTTATAGGTCGACTAGGTAGGGACCTAATTCCCACACCTCTACAAAATCTATCAATTTCAAAACCAGGTCAGGAGACCCTCTAAAACTGGTAAGGGACCTTTCCCTTAGCCATTCACTAAAACCAGGTCAGGAGACCCTCTAAAACCTTGCACTTTAAACTAGTCAGGGGGCCCAATACATTCAATTTAGGGACCAGTTGGGGCCCTTGTTCTCTTCTCCAAATTCTAAATTAAGACGTGGTAGGGACCCTTTTCCCTCTATCAAAATCAAAACTGGTAAGGGACCTTTCCCTTTGCTATTCACTAAAACTAGGCAGGGATATATTCCTTCTATCAATTTCAAAACCGGGTCAGGAGACCCTCTAAAACTTTTCAAACAAAAACAGTCAAGGGAATTATCCTTCTCTAATAAACATTAGAAAAAAACTTTATAAAAACTGCCTTAAATAGCTTATAAAAGTATATGTGGTTTTTAAGAACAAGTACTAAACAGTAAAAGGAAAAAGTGTTCTTGATTTAAATTAATATAAACTAAAAAAAATATAGTTTTTTGAAAGTTTAAAATATGAAGCATAGACTTCTTTGAAAATTGAAAGTAAATTAAACATTATAACGTGAAAGTGCAGTTTTAAAATTGAATACAAGTAAAAATTCAAAACTGTTGTTTTTAAAAGTTAAACTTCTTATTAAACAATTCAGTGAAAGAGCCCGAGACTCTTTGTGTGTATCTTAATTTAACTGACACTTATTTTAGTAAACTTACTTTAAAACTTTTCTAATTAAAAATTAAGCAATTAAAATTATCAATTGTGTCATATTAAGGTGTTTTAAAATAGCATTATTTAATTTATTTATAAACATATTTTCTTTTACGTATGATTATGTCACTAATGTTCATTGGTACAAAGATGTTACACCTGTATTCACTTCTCTGAAGCAAAAATTATAAATTCCTCGTACTTCTAGTGCATAAACCTCAAAAAGAAATGTTCCCGCAGGGATTTAAATAAAAAGTACACAACTCTAAAAAAAAATAAAATTATTCCCGCAAGTACCGAATGTACCTAGTACCATTGCTCACAAAAAAAATTATCTATGCCCCTAAGAGTATGCATGGATGATAATGACATGATTTGTAAATAACTTGAATACCTACTTAATAAACCTCTCATTTTACTATTTATCTTATCCCTTCTTCATTATCTTAAATTAAATAACTTTACAAAGCTTGCATTCCCTTTAATTTTGGTAAAATAAAAATAAGGTAATTATTTTATTTTGCTTATTGCTTATGCTTACATATGTCATCCCTGCATCCTCTAATCTTCCTTTCATACTTTTCATATCCTGCATTTGTCCTTGTGCATGAGCATCACCTGTTTGCTTTCAAGCTTATCCACCTCTCCATTTCATCAAAAATTTCTAAATTCAAATCTCAACAGAAACAGAAAGAGAGGAAGCAGCCATAGGTCGAGTGTGTGGCAACTTTTAATTTTCTAGGACACGATAGTGCCCCTACGGCCTTAAACAGTAAGTCTTTATCATACTCCATTCTCATTCTCAACTTTCAAATCATTTTAATATATATATATATATATATATATATATATATATAAAAGGATTTTTAGCTTACATCTATATATATAATTATATATATAATATTATATATTATATATATATATTATACGCTTAAGAAATCTAATATAGCGATAATCGTCACCTGGCAACTCTTACAAGGCCAGTGGCGTCATAATGAGTAAACATTTTAATTAAAACTTAACAAGTTATACGCTTCCAGCTTGTCGATGATTTTTTTTATTACGCCATATTAGTGTAGTGAATGTAGTCCCTAAGCTTTTTCAATTATCAGGTATGGCACCAGTCGCCGTTGCACTGGATCAAATCCAAGGGAGAAGCAGAAAGTGCTATCTGGGCTGCCTGATCCCCCCTCATTGTGGCCCAAAAAAAAAAAAGCTGATTGACTTGAGGACCAATGCCAATCTCCAGTTCTGCGACCTCTGGTCAATACCTCCTGACGCCATAGACCAAGAGGTTCTCCAGCACATTGGAAGTAGGAGTACCTTCTGGCAATGCTTCACCCCAGGTTTCGCCTGAGATGGAATGAGGTCTTTGAGAAACAAATGGCCAAAAACTCAAGAGGTCAAGGCCCTGACGGAGAAGAATGGGGAAGAGTTATTGCGGAGTCCGAATTGAGAACGCAACAGTACAGCACAGCAGGATGGAGAGGACATGAAGAGATAGGACGACCTACTCAACGCATCTGGATGCTGATGAATTACACTGAACAACTCAAGGTAAACGGTCATCAAAGATCAATCAAGAGTAAAGCCCGGCTCTCATTGTAAATAAGCGGCTGCAGGCGAAATCGACAGACAGCGTCACCTAGCTTTTAACAATGAGGTGCTCATTGATCTCTTTATAAGGTACAATATTGCAATGCTTCTAGCGCTGCGGTGGAGCGATTGTCTCCCTTGGCAAAGATATCTACAGAGCCAAGAGGAACTTCTCTGTCAGTTGAAAACTTTAATATGCTCAATTTTGCCTCATGTTTATGAAGGGAAACATACAAATGCTGCAGAAGGCCAGAAACTTGTATTTATATTTTTTTATATTGAATAAATTGTATTAACTAATTCTTGATTTCATTTTCAAATCCTTTATTAACCTTTATCTTTGGCTTTTTTACATACATTATAGAATTCTATAACATCAGAGCATAAAATTAGAAAAAAATTTTTTTATAAAAAAGCAGAACACTGAGAAGCAAAGGGAAAAAAATAAATTTATTAATAAGATATCCAAAGTTTACAAGTTATATAAAGCAAAGTAGCAACATTCCCATATTTTCTGGGTACGTGTCAGTAAAACTGAAATTTTATATTATATCATAAATAGGTGAAAGAAGATGTATAAATTTATTTAACATTTTCTTAAAAACCAAAGTCGTGCTTTTTTTTTTAAATTTTTATTTATATAAAATGAAATAATAAAAATTTGGATTTATCGATTTATCGGTTTATCGCCGATATTTTTATCACGAGTTATCGGATTTCGGTTATCGATGAAAAATTTGGATTTATCGATTATCGGTTATCGCGATAACATTTTCGTTATCGTGCCCCCTATATATATAATATATATATAATATATATATATATATAATATATATATATATATTATATATATATATAAATATATTAATATATATATATATTATATATATTATATATATATAATTAATATATTAATATATATATATATATATATATTATACTTGTACTATGTTATGGTTATGTAGATATATAACCAGAGCTTCATCACCTTCATTATAGCGTGAACAGTTGGCGTAACTACTATACCTATAGAGTGTATATAGCACGTCACATACTACACAGCAGTAGTGTGAGTTCATAGATCCGTCTAATAGTTAGCATAATTTGTATCATATAATGTAAGGAGTAATTTGAATTTTTTGGTCGTCCTGATTTTTACACCAGCGTTTAGCAAAAGGTGCCTCTGAGATCATATTATTAAAATTTTTTTTTTTAAGAAAAACGTTTATTTTTTTTATTTTAGTAGTTTTAATAAAGATTTAACTTTTGTAATGAAATTCATTAATGAGTTATTTTAGATATTACTTAGAGGAGGATGGAATGTTTCTAATAGAAAGCTAGAAAAGATGGGACAGATATATTCCTTAGAATGGGGGAGGTTAATAGGTGCCCAGAGCGAATGAGATAGGAACAGAATCACTCTGGTGAATTTAACTAGTTACTATTGTGGAGAGATATTATTCAGGGTGGGTCGTACTTGGAATATTTTGTTTTGGATATTATTCAGGGACCATTCTGTGTTAATTGGGTGGGGATGTGTTTTAATAAATTGGAAGTGTCTAGGGGGCTAGGGAGTAAGGATTTATAATTATAATTATGAGAGAAGTCTTACTGGTGCAGGTATTATAGTTAGTTATGTATATGAGTGTTGTAATAATATATATGTTGAACCTTACTAATGATTAGTTATCATATGAATATATGATAAAGGCAGTGAAGATAAAACCGGTACAGATAAATATTTCGCCTTTCTATCATAGACGAAAATAAAACTGACAGAAGTTTATTTTTCGAAACACTAATAAAAAATGAAATATAATTAATTAATAAATATTATTAAATAAATAATTATAATATAATTAAAATTTATATAATTAATTAATCATAAATAAATAATAATATATAATGTAAATTATTATAAATTAAAATAAAATATAAATATACATTATAAATGATTAAATATATACCGATATATTATTTTTTCTTAATTGAGACCGTGTTAATTAATTTACGTCACAATCACATAGTTAGGGTATATAGTACTCCGCAGCGCAACCCGCATACCATATATATAAACATATATAGTACATATACGACACTCATCATTATTATGAGTAACGTAGTATTGAGGAAGTATTGCACATTGAGTATCTATTATAAATATATACTATATTACTCTCAATACATTTGACACTCACTATATCATATATATCCTATTAATATATATACCATATGGAGTGAGGTTATGAGTACAGTTATACCCTACGTTCGAGTTAATGAACAGGTTACGTGTGACCATGCATACCTACAAAAAAAGGTAGGAGGAGGGTACTCCACCCCCAAAACTGAGATAAAATTGAACGTAGAGTAAGGAGCTTAGAAAACTCATTGGTAAATATACCCTGCACTTATTCATAATAATAGTAGTACCTCATCCTAATCATATTGGAATGATTAAAGTAAACCTGTACATTATATATACTCAGCAAAATATGGAGTGAGGTTCTACAACCCCCAAAACCTGAGATATATATTGACGTATGAAAGGTCATTTTTAAACGAATAAAAAAATACACCTATATATATATACTTCAAATAATAGGAGTTAACTACATACTCACATCATTATATATGTGAAGTTAATTAAACCATATATTTATATATATATATAACATATACTACCCCAAAAGGGGGGTATCTCATACATGCCCCAAAACCTGGAAAATATTGAAACATAGAAACGACGAAAACTTGGTAATATATATATATCACACCCTTCAATTATAGATACCTATATACATCATACAATATTGGGGTTATATAAGAGTCGAGGTACACTACACCCTAAAATGAGTAGGTCTACCGGCCTACCCAACCTGTAAATATTTAACATAGACGTACGAAACTATTGTGGTATATTATTAATATCTATTCTTATAATGTATCTGAGATTGCAATATGATAAAAAAATAAAATAAAATAAAATATATATAATAAAAATAATAAAATATACTTATTAATAAAAAAAATATATTCTTTTTAAGATTTATAATTAAATTTACTGATTATTTTACATCCCTAAAAAGCAGATAAATTTCAGATATCAGTATAATAAATACTGTTACCTCTATATAACATTACCCTCATACCTACTTCCATGATCTATTTGATTATACCTATTGATCCATTGTTCACCTTAATATTTTTTTTAACTAAATAATTTTACGGTATTATGTTTTACATAACCCTAAAGCAGTAAATCAGTAAATCAGTAAATAAATATATATCAAATATATATATATATAATTATATTCATATATATACCGTGATTATTGATCTATTAGATTTTACCAAATGATCATATATTATTTGTTAATATAACATAAAACAATAACTTATTTTCATTTTTATATGTATTTATTAACTTAAAATTGTATTTTTTTATCATACCTACCTAAAGAGTATTATAAAATATCAGTTAAAATATCAGTTAAATCAAATCACTTACATATACCTCCTACCCATTATCCAGAGGTGGGCACTTCCGCTCTTTAGTCTGAGCGCTCCATATGTAATCACTTCGCGATAGATCTTCTCGATCATATGTTGAATCCGCTCTCCAGATGCCAGAGGATGTAATACCAGACAAATAGGACTATGAGAGAACCTATGTCGTAAAGTAAGCCTCTGTCTGGAGTTACTGGCATGTGATATATTAGCAACTTAGAGAAAACATCGTGCTAGGTATTCTATAATAACATATATGTCACCGCGATCTTTTGGTCACAGGCGAGCGCTTATGAGAAAAAATGATAAGTATAGTTTACTTATAAAGAATTTCACTATGATAATGGTAATGATCTAAATACAAAGAAATATCACATTTTTATTTTAAGTTTATACTAATTCTAAACCCTTTGTTGATCTATTGATCTATTTGAATCTATTGATTCAAAGTATATTTTGACAGAAACAAAAAAAACTTTTTACTTTTTATGTTTATAACTTAAAAAAAATTTGTATTTTTTAAATACCAAAAGCAGTAATCAGTAAAATCAATACTAACATCAAACACCCTTCTACTATCACAACCATAGAGCGAATTGGATACATATTGATCTAATGAATTCTATTGATTTCAAGTTCATATTTTTTCTCTTTAGTATAAATAAATAAGTTCTTTGGATAAAAAAAACGGGAAAAGGAAAACAAGTTTTTATTTTAAAGCATTTATAAGCATAAGTGAAGACCTTTTTTTGTTCATTAGTGTTTGGGTTGTTATCTAAGAATGGACCGTTGGTAAATTTAATTTCCGTGCTCCTGCTATCATTGTCTTGATGTCTGTCCTACAGGATCGCGCGGAACAAACTTATCTTTTATTAAATTTTTAAGAAGACGGTTGAGACTTTTACGAGCAGAAGCCTGTTAAATCAATGTTTGGTGCTACAGTGTTTTGACCAAGAAAGTTAATGATTACAAAAGATGTGATTCAATTTCATGCACGAAGGTATATACGATGTAAAGTCTTTGGAAAATATACAGGGTCACAAAAATTATAATCCTCTGACGATCTTGATGCATAAAATGAATGAGGATATAGCTGAAACTTTCACAGTTTACTCTCATCATTTAAACATCACAGTATTTTTTATAACAGAATATCTTTCATCAGAATAAGTATATGGGGATGTGCCTTTAAACACACAGTATTTATTTTGTTTGGAAGAGGGATATGCAGTCAGGTCATGTGTGGCTAACCAAATGTCCCTACTCAGCGTAAAGAGTTCCTAAAAGTATATAAAGAAGTTACCTCTATCCCTCACGGTTATTTACTCTGTGAGCTTCATCCTAAGAACACGCATAGAGTGTTACTTCGTACAAATATCTTGCCTAACGAGATTGAAACAGTATACATACCTGAATAATGAGTACTCTAGTAGCCAGATTATTTACCTCTTATGAGAAAATTTAACAAACCTGACCACCTTCTGAAAAACGTAAAATGATCTGTGAAGATGAAGATTTATACAATGTATAGCAGAAGTATGCCTAAATCTTATATAAAAGGAATGTTATTTGAAAAAGAATGAGTTCTTCGCTTACGGTTGTCATAGAAACATCAATTAAAAAACTTGCCGGTAACGTAAGAAAGATTAAAAATAAGAAGAAGCTATTACAGAAAGGTGGAGGGGTGTGTTCTAACCTTTACTCTTTTCCGTTATAGCCACTTTGATAACCAAGTGGCTTGCTCATGATGAAGAAGGTAGTGGTTTTACCCTACAAGTTACAAGAAGTTGAAATATAATACGGGAACCCTACCTCTGCAACAGCATCTAACAACAACAACAACATCAACAACACACACAACAACAAACAACAAACAGCCTCAACAACAACAACAACAGCCTCAACAACAACAACAACAGAACAACAACAACAGTTCGAACAACCTCCATCAAACACTCAACTGCAACAGATCGGTTATAACCCTTAATCAACCATTGATTCAACAGCAGCCTTTGAGTTTATATGATCCGCAAGTTGAACAGATAAATAATTACGAGAAGGAACTGCATCATATATTAAACTTCGTGATGTTACAATTCACGAAAAAGAAATCCTAAACATCCCAAAATGCTATACAAAATTGTAAGATCTAAAAGTTTTACTAAAATTCACCTAAGGAAGATTCAGCTCCAGCAACAGATACTGAGATTGAAGGTGAAAAGAGAAGATTAATTTTAAAACATATACTCAAGGAAAGCTTACCAATGAGAAGTAAGAAAACGGGTTTAGCTCTATCTAATATTTTAAGATCAGAATACATGGAATGAACTCGGTCAAATCCATTATTGATGGTGAAACAATAGCAGAATCGAATATTGTTGACTGGATATCTGATCTCTCGCGTGGATTGGAAAAGAAGGCTTCCTGTAACCGGCTGGACAGGATCAAACAAGAACTTCCGACCTATTTATTTCCCGAGAACTTTAATCCAGAATAAACAAAGATTAGCGGATCTGGATAATATTCATGTCTCCTAAACCAGATGCGAGTACCTTCTGGTACTTCTTTGCATCGGAACAGAATTAAAGCTGATCAGTATTAAAGTACATTACGTTGAAGGCAGGAAGAATAAGAAAAAACCATACTTCGCTTCAAAATGGTTTATTTATGGTATTTATTTATTGTACTTATTTATATGATTGTATTGTTTGTTAATTTTTAATTATGTTATATAACCTATGTTATCTTTCTGTATACATGTGTTATTTATTTTTAGATTTGTATTTAATAGTTAATATTATTATGTATTGAAAAAAAAATATTTCATATGAATCGGTTTTTATATTCAACCTTTCGTCATAAAAATGATAATTAATTTTATTGATAATGTCATTGTGAGTCCTGGAGGCTAAGGAGGCGGTCGATAAATATTACTTTTATGTGAAACAGCCTTACAGTTATGGAAGCTTTTCAAGGTTCGCTTCAAGGTTTCCTCAATATAAATAAAAAAGAATGAAAAATTATTTACAAGGTGAGGATGCTTTTACCCTACAATACCTATACGAAAAAAATTTCGCAACACGAAAAACCGTAGCCCCCAACTTAGATAATGTATGGCAACTTTGATTTGACTGAAATGATAAAATATAAATGTTTACAATGAAGGGTATCAATATATCTTTTTGTAATAGATGTTATTATTTCCAGATACTTAATGGTAATAGGTTTTAAAGGATAAAAAAATCAAAAGACTGTAGCTTCTGCAGTCAGAGAAATTATAAATGAAGATGACAGATATCCTCAAATGATGTGGAAGATAAAGGGTACAGAATTTTAGGTAAAGAGTTTCAAAAAAGAAATAGTTATAGAGTATGATATAGGGTACTATAACACATTTTCAGTTAATAAGGCCGCAATAGTTGAAAGAGTACAAAGAACTTAAGAAAGAATGCATACGATATTTCACGAAGATGAATACAACATTTAAAATATATAGATATACTGCGACTTGGCTTATTCTTATAATAGGTCTTATCATAGAACAATTAAGAGGACCCCTCTAGAGATGGTAAAGAAAAACCTTCCTTGTCACGGGTTCGCCTAGTTGCAAAATTAAAGATAATACAGGCATTAAAGTAGGAGATTATGTTAGAGTCTAGGACAGATGAAAATTTCAGAAAAAGGGTACGAAACAGGAAGCGAGAGAAGTTTTTAAAAAGTAATACGTCAGAGATTTTCCGAGAGTGGGGTTATTATACCTACTTGAAGCATTTAGATGGCGACACAAATAAAAGGAGGGTTCTATAAACAAGAAATACAGAAATACGGTTTGATCCTAAGAGTAATGAAAGAAAAGATTTAGTGTAGGGAAAAGGAAAAAATAAAGTATCTTGTCAAATGGGTAGGTTAACCGGCTGCGAAGTTTAATAGTTATTAATGCCAGTGAAAAAATAAGAAACATTGATACAGTTTACCTTTGGTGAACATGAGAGTGAAGATCATTTCCTATTTACGCTGCCTTATCGCTTCTATGGGATCTACATCCGGAAAATAAAATATCAGACTTACAACCCAATTTATCTGAAACCTAATAGACTTTCATCGTGAAATATATGAACGCTGGTTTAGCGAAATATTCTCGACGTGCCGATATAGACGAATAGGCCTGATTCAATATTTGGCATTTCCGGATATTTTGAAATGTTAAGTGTTTAAAAATGTATTACAAATTAACGCTGATATGGGCGGTCATCAAACGAGGCAACAAGAATAATTTCTTTGAAAGATATTTCCATAAAGTCGGGGGTCTCTATAATTCGGGTTACTGATGTGCTTTTCATGCTTAAAAACCAAAAAATTTGAAGCAAGTCCAAGTTAATGTAAGATTTAGGTTTCTTTGTTAATAATCCGTTAACAGAAGATACACAAACGCTATTAATTTTACCATTAAATCTCAAAACTCATCGTGAACTGAAAGAATAATAAGTTTTATTATTTTCCGTCCTTCAACCTGGTTTCGTAATTGTAGTTACTCACTTGCAGACTCAATATTGAGAAATAACGATATCAAACCATCTCCAAAGGATCTAATACGTTATATACAACGATGGAAGAGGAAATTAAATGAACAACGAGAAATATTCTGATTTGAAAAGCATGCCTTCTAAGATGTTTCAAGATCCCGGTATGGCCTATGTTTATACAGATATTGTAGACCACCAGTATGGTTAGGGAATATTAAGCCTTCTTTGTTAAGAGTAAGTTCATTTTTCCTAAAGGTGTAAAGTTATAAGCTTCCTAATGTCCACTTCTTACTTACCTATGAGTAAGACCCAACTGAGTTCGATACGTATTTATATAAGAGACGTGCGAAAGGTAAAATGCCATACCCATTCACAATTGGAACAGCAGTGTGTAAAGTACACAAGAAATGGAAGATGTTGCTAAAATAATAATTAATATGGAAGAAACAGTCATTCAGGGGTTCAAGAATGCAGAGGGGATATGTTTAGGGAGAATTTTTTGCTTGTTAATTTTCGTAGAAGCTATTTCCCCTGTTTAAAATCAGAGGTAAATCTTGCTAAAAAAAGCAGCCACGAAACGGGAATAAACACAATCCAGATATATGGGGGGTGTTGACCTCGTAGTGTGTAAAACGCCCGCATAGCCGATGTTTCAGCTGAAATGTAGAACGATGTAAACCCGAAAACCGACGCAGATGAGACTGGTCAAGGTTGTAGGTGGTCTAAAAAACCCTGTAAGAGGAATAATAAGGACACCCTAAAGAAAAAGCTGTATTGATGTGTTTGCTCTCTAAAAGCAGTGATCAAGTGGTAACTTTTTTTTTTTAACATAAACAGTGACAGCTGTAACTATATTTCGTATATAAGGAATGCTTAAACATATCTCTCCTCATTTTACGTCACGTCAAGCGATTGTAGTAGCAAGATGCATTTCCTCATCCCTCTAGCACCGACTGCTGTAAAGAGCGAATTGGAACTCTCTTTTTCTGTCGAATCCTACAAGATCAGTGTGAGGTGAATCCAATTTTATTTAGTATAACTCCCGTTCACACAACAAATACAGATAGAATGTAACGTCTCGATTTCAATCCCCGGAAACTCTCTGAGTCAATATCTGATCCCTTCGATGTGTTTTAATAATCTGATGTACTTAAGTTTAGTAAACGAGATGGTTCAAAATCTCAAGGTATCC
>JABUQX010139646.1:0-35000 GCA_015478945.1 Trachelipus rathkii
GGGCTCCATGCTTCACGATTAATTATAAATGATTGATATCAACACGTTAATTATTTTTCTCTTTTATGTAGCGTGACATATATATATATAATTTTATCTTTTTTTATTATTTTCTAAAGAGCTAATGACTATGTTTAATACACGGAATTTATCTAATGTGATATACAACAGCAATCGATACTTTAAGTATATATTATATGATAGTATTCTTTGATGGGATTAACTCTAGAGACATGGGTGCTTCAGATTCTGGGTGTCTACTATTTGTTTTTTCAATCCATACAGGCTTCCCTATAGCCGACGGAATTCCAAAGATTATTCTGACTAAAACATTTTTTTTACATAGCTTTAAAACATTTGATAATCAACTAAAAGCATTTGATTAGAAGTAGAATTATTCTAACTATGGTAATATATATACTATATATATAGATTGATATAAGATACGTATATGTTATAGTATATATATATTATATTTAATTTTTATCATAGATATATAATATTAAAAAAAAGATATTTATAACCTATATTATATATATATATTTTTGTCGTAGATATATAGATACATAATAGAGGAAGTATACTTATTATTTTAGTAAATGTCTATTTCATAAATGTTATGGTATCGCTCATGATATTCTAAGTCGATTATTAAATTAATATAGTGTTTTTTTTTTTTTATTATGTGTTTTTTTTTGTATCCACATTTTTTAAATTGTGGCATTTAGTAGGGATATTTTGTCAATCATTATTGTCGAGTTAGAAATTGTCAGGTAATTTAGTGAAACATATATCCTAAGGTTAAGGTTAGTATATGAAATATTATCAGATAAGGTGTACATAATTTAATTATAATTATATATAATTATATAATTAATTACTATAATTATATATTATATTATATAAATTATTAATAATTTTATATATATAATCAGTATATTATAATTTATATATTTATATTTAAATATTTTATCTTATATATATATACCATACCTATTAATAAATACTATAAATATATGATATGGAATCATATTAATATTAAGATTATATATATTTAATACATATACGCCATCACTCAACACATACAACCTAACAAATATCAATATTACTAGTATATTATAATTGAGCGCCTCTAGCCTTCATAATGGTAGATGCAACTATTAGCTTGGCAATTACGAGAGGACTCGAGGTTAGATCTAGGGTGGTTAGTGTGAAGTACTGTAGAGCTTTTCCTTATATAATATTATATGAGCTTCGTTCTATCTGCATCTCCATAGTAATATACGTTAATGAGTACATTATGTGGATATAAGTGTGCCTTGCTACTATAATTAGGAAATAATAAGCTTTCCGGTCATACCGAGCGATAGGCCTGGCCAAGATAGCCATAGCGATATAGTCGTTGGTATATATATAATATATATCACCCTCGTCGCACACTCGTGTGGTTTCGCTAGACACGTTTTCTATGAACAGAAGTGGCACCCCACACCATGATTTTATGTGGAAAATTTACCGTTTTTTTCTTAATCGATTACATAAAATTTGACCCCTCTCTTAGGGAGAGGACGTTTTTATAATTGATTTAATTACCATATCTTCTTTATTAAGTTATATGTAAACTAAAAATGTTAATTCAGTATACTTCAATATATTACTTTTATCCTAATTACTACAAATATACCATATTTATATATACATCATTCTGGTAACACACACACATACATTTTATATATATTATATTAATTATATATATATATATAATAATATATAATTATATATATATAATTATAAAGAAAAGAACCATTTTATAGGAAATGAGTAAATGATTGAGTAACTATTATTGTCCTTCTCTGTAGGATTTAGAACTCATAAACCTATATAGCAATGTTTAGCGATATGAGGAATCAAATATTAATTAATATATACTATAGTATATATTATAAAATATCATTATTATTATATAATATATTATATATATATATATATATATATTATAATATTAATATATAATATATATATACTAATATATTTTTGTATTAATCATAAACAATGCCAATATCAGAGATAATAATATTATATAAGAATGCGCATCCTCACTAAGTCTAAGTGTGTATATATAAGAAGAACTCCGCTTGGCAAAGCGAGATAGGGCCCCAGGTTCGAGACTGAGCTGATAGGAGACGAGAGAACGTGAGCTATTCTTCCTAATATATATCTCACTACGCTAGATTCTGTTTGTCCCTCTCTGAGGCAACAGTTCTAAAATTGAGTTATACATATGGTCAATGTGCCTTGCTTATATTAAACCTAATGGGATTAAGCTTCCCAGGCGATTCCTGCAGAATACGGTTTCATGGCCAGTTCCAGCGGACACCACAAAGAGAATTTCTATGTTCCATCGGAATCAGGTCCAACACGAAAAAAAATAGACAGGTTATGCGTTTGCCCTTACCCTCATGGGAGTGAGTAGATATAATTAAGTAAAATATTGAAATATTATAATTATTTACTATAATTATTATATATCCGAGTAATTAATTTAAATAACTCAATGTAACTTAGTTACAGTTACTAATTACAGTTAGTAATAGTTACTCAATGTAACTTACCTCACAAATTGATATTTTTTCTAGATTTTTCAAATTGAGTTCTTTTACACACCCCTGTAAAATTTAATATCCGAAATTTATTATTTTATTGCATTTCATATATATATTCTAATTTATACCATTAATATATAAAGATTATATATTATATTATAACATAATGTAGTAAACTTCTTAAAAAGTACCATTTTTTAAAAATGGAGGGAATTATTAAGGATTGCCTGCCTCTTCCTTCTCAGTGGCGGAATAGACCCCACCCATCGCATCGATCGCCGAGAAAGTGACGACCAATATTATATATTATATTATTATTAATATTTATATTAATATATATATAATATAATATTAATTATATCATATATTATATAGTTAATATTATATATTATTTATAATTATATATATATTATTATAGTATTATATATATATTATATATTATATATATATATATATTTATAAATAATTATATTATAATAATATATATCTTTATATATATATATTAAATATTATATAATATTAAGGTATATATATATTTTTTATACTGTAATACCTTATTTCATATATCCATCCTTTCCAAAATTTAAAATTCTATAATTTAGAAGAGTTAGCCAGTAATTTAGACGGTCATCATATTTCCAAGTCCCGGAGAACCTCACAGTTACACTATTATGTTACACCCGCGCAAGCGCATTTACTCTTTTTTATTCTTCCCTGAGGTATCGGCTATCGAGTTCCGTGAGGGAAGAGAGAATATCTTTATCCGACTCTCGCGACTGGAGCCACGGACATTACTATTCTGTAGATCTAATTTGGATAATTATAATATTTGTTCCTTTGAAAGATGTAGATTTATTATATTTTACATCTCGGCATGCCCTTCTCTGTTATTTTTGATATAGTCGTAGTGTTAAAATGTCACTCTCGTCGTATGTAATTCACAACCTTATGGAGTATTTTAAATCTATTATTTCCTATTTGTATTAATTGTTCTATTTTTACTAACTCATATATATATCATTTACTTATTATAGCATACAAATTATTTAATTAGTATTTATGTCAATTATTACTTATCAATTATTAATAATTAATTAATATTATATTAATATTATATTATTGGATTTTTATTATAATTTATTATTTAATTATTTATATAATTTATAATTTAATAAATTCTTTTATTCCTCATATATATGATCTCATTATATAATTTTTATTATATATATTATATTTAATTATTATAATTAAATTATTTTATTATATTTAATTTTATTATAGTGTTTAGTATTTTATTTTCTAATGAAATATAAATATCAAATAATTATTAAAATCTCAAATATATTATAATATATAAATATATTATATTGGATTTATATATTAATATATATTATATTATATATAATATATTTGCCTACATTATTAATTTATGTATATATTTAATAATATATATATATATATTAATATATAATATATTATATCATATGATATTATAAAATAGAAAGACACATTATAGATAATGTAAAAGGTAATTATTAAAAATATTAGCTAATGAGAGTAAATTCACGTCTTTCGAAAAATGACACTTAGACGTAGGCAGGGACATCCAGTGAATAGTAAAGAAGAAATAATAATGCCATACCAGTGTCTGATATTAATCTATATGATAGCTATGTACCTATATTATCTTGGTCTACTATATCGGTGAAGACATACTTAATAGTATATGACCTATACGGTCGTTTTATAGACCTAGCCTAATTATTCTCTTTCACTCCGAGCGAGAGATTGGTACATCATTACTCAGAGCAAAATAATAATATTCATATTAATAAACTCACTATGATTTAATCCATCATATGTATAATATTGGTTTTGGTATGTTGGCGAGCCCGTATAAATCGTTACTCTCGAAATATTGTCAATTTCTTTGTGTTACTATTTTTTCGCCATATATTAGAGTTGTAATATTACTGTTCATTCCTGAAGATTTAGGCAGATACAGATTTGGGGGACAGTAATTGTAATTTTCATGTTTTAGGTGAGCGGGAATAGGAAATGGTCAAGTCACGCGTACGCAGAGCCTCACTTATGTTTGCACAGCAACCACCCCGGCTAGTCAGATCTCTTACTCGCTATTTTTGCAGAGGTGTTAGTCCAGTGTTCTAAATACCATGATTCCTAAATCTTTTAATGACCTGAGTGCCAGATATTTATGACCTTGCCAGAACATTTCTCCCTCGATATTACCACTGGGACTGATGATGTTCTACTGAAATTTAATAGAGTGTGTCAGCGGTGTCAACTTATAAGATGTTGTTTTCTGAGGTGAATACCTAGTTTTATTATTTGTGGCATATTTTAGACACTCTATACTTTAGACATTAAAAGACGGTCGATAGTTAATTGACTTTTGAATAATAGTATTAGCCAATAAATCCTATTATATAATTAATGATCAGCTCTGGCATTCAGTTACACAGATCACCCCATTGCTGAGATGAGTTGATTTAGATAATTGTGGACAATATTCTGTTAAGCAAATAATATGAAACATATATCTATAATTTCAAACACTAAGTGATTATTGGAAAACATTCTTGTAAAATTTTCCCTAAGAACTTGATATATTATATAGTATTAATTAGGTAGTTATAGTGGAACGAATTACTGAATAACTAAATTATACTAATCTTCTTATGAAATCTATGTATATATAAGAGGTAGTGCTTTTGATAGTTAGTTCACCTAAGAGGTGGTATATTTTAGTAGAAAAGTACATTTAATTATATGCTAGAGTATAATTTAAATAGAGGTTATATTGATAGTAAATAATTGGAGTGGAAAATTATTTAGATAGAACTTACCACTATCTATTATAATTGTCATAGATGAATATAGGAATAGATAAATGAAAGCTCTGTGTAGAAGAGTCCTGATACTATACTTAACTTATATAGATTTATAAATTGTATTATTATATATATTATTTAGTTGAATTATTTATTAATTAATATATAATCAAGCTGAAGAAGATTAATCTTTGGCCGGCTAAATAAGTGTTTTGCTTATAGATACGACTCGTTAGATCAAAGATATTCATTACCTAATTTTGTTGATAAGTTAAATAAATTCTAAAAATTGTAATATTTTTTTAAAAACCAATTACCAATATTTATAACTACAATAACTTGTATTAATTTATTTTAGCGTATTCCCAGCGAATTTTGAGTATTATCCATATTTGTTATATATTTTATTTCTTTATTTAGTGGGATGCAAATATTATTGTAAAGAGAGAGTAAAATATATATCAGTTTTATATAGATATCGGTTCCGGCCGGATTATCCTCAGTGCCGGTTTTTATTTTTGTGATATATCTCAGGCTATTTATATATACCCGTATATATATATAGTATTTTATCACGTCGTATAGCCGGACCTATATTATATAGAGTGATAATTATCATGATTATTCCGTACGATGCCATCCTATATATATATTATATT
The DNA here is from genome assembly GCA_015478945.1 of Trachelipus rathkii. Taxonomy (NCBI): domain Eukaryota; kingdom Metazoa; phylum Arthropoda; class Malacostraca; order Isopoda; family Trachelipodidae; genus Trachelipus; species Trachelipus rathkii. Next base: position 6,115 of record JABUQX010139646.1, read on the forward strand.
ATTATATATAATTTATATAATATATATATATATATATAATATATTATATATATTATATATATATTAATATTATACTATATTATATATATATATAATAATTTATATATATAATATATTAACTATTAATTTTTAAGGATTTAGATTATATTATTGAAGAGTACCATAGTAAGTAGGCTACTTCTTGAACTAGATAAAGAATGTGATTATATATTTCGGCTATCATATATAGGTTAGGGCAAAATGAATGATTGTATTTCTCACATAGCATGGTTTCAATAGGGATACGGAGAACCTCATCTTAATTATACTACAATTTTCCTTCTTAATCAATTGATTACTTCGAAAGAAGTTTATCAAATGAAATTTTCTATGTATGCTGCGGAACCTTAGTTCAGCTGTACCCTGCGAACTAAGTGGGCAGATGTTGGTGTGGATTTCCAGATATAATGTAAAGGATATTATATAATATTGTAGTATTATATTTATATATTTGCTATTTAAAAATTTACTCATTTAATATATATTATATATCACTCTGTATTATCCATTTGTGCATATAATAGTGATTTTATTGTTTCTGGCTATTTATTTGTTTTTATATATTATTATATATATATAAATTATATAGGTTATATATTATTATAAAATATACTTATTTTTAGAAATCAATATTATTATATTATAGGATAAAGTAATATAGTAATTTAAAATATATAGCGAATATAATCAAGTTGATACCTATATATATATATCTATATTACCTTTTATTTTAAGTCAGATAAATCATGATATATAGTAGTTTATATATAGTTTTATACTGAGCTATAGCCGTGAGGAGTAGTCATAGAAGATATAATTTATATTTTATTTATTTTATTTTATTTTTGATCATGTTTGTATAAATATTATTTTTAATATACTTATTATTAGTATAGTTATGTTTATGAAGGCTTTATATAACTATTTGGATTTGTGCAAATATTGGACGTTTCTATTTGGCGTTCTCTTCTAATCAAATGAAGTTGGTTAGTATTAATATATTTATGGGATACGTTGACAGGTTTTCTTGGATAAAACACACGTTCTATTTAAATATTAATTTATTAATATGTACTATTTTGTGGTCGTGTTCATATATACTCCGTCACCACCAACATTCTACGTTTTATGTCTATGTTATTTATATTCGCACGATAACATATATAGGATTGTTTTGTTCTAATGTATATATAACACGTTTTTGCGTCAATTTGATATACCGTTGTATTTTTCATATGCCTTATAATATTATATTTATAACTTTTTATTAGTTTTTATCATTTATTAGAATTATTAGTTTTAAAGTTCTGCAATATATATAAAGAAATTATTTTCACTATATAGTACTTACATCAATAACTTATTGTGCTCTTTTTATTTTATCCTCTTGCTTTAATTTATAGAGTCATTATCATTAGTTGTTTGCGCATTACACAATTGTTACACACTTTCCCTTATCATTTATTTTACAGTGTTCTTAACCTTTGTTTTTTCTCTTTCTGTCCTGCCATTATTCTGCGCGCCCCACACTCCTCCTCTGTATCTCCAGTTGTTTCACCCACCCACATCTTCTTTTTTTTGTTTATATTTAGTGTAGTATTTAATGAGTTATACCATATCTTATCTTTATATGACACGATATAAAAGAATCGTTGCTAGGTCGAGCGCACCATTTTATTTATGAAGCTCCCTCTTATCTCTATCTTAGTTCTTCCTCGCCCATTTGCGTAGGTTTGTCATTTATACGTAACATTATTATATATAAGGAGGAGATACTGAATGGCCAATTCCCAAGCTTTTCTGTTTTGTCCGCCCTCGTTTTTTAAATAAAGCGAATGTTTTATTAGATTCCTATTATAAGTTATGAAAAAAAGCTGTTTAATCTAAAATATTATTTTATTATTATTATTATTAATTATTATTTATCTTACATTAATTTCATTGCTCTATTAAATATTACTCATATATCTCTGATTATTCTACATATTACTTATATTAATTTTTAGTTTATACTATATTAATTATAGCTATTTGTATCTTCTTAGATAGGTCTCATCTGCATAATGGCAATGCCCAAAGGCACGAGCTAATATATATATATATTATATATATTAAAGGAAACTTTTTTCTCTCTCTTTCTTCAATCGATAACTTCGTATTCAAATATGTCTTAGTTAAGATAGTTTACATATTATTATTATTTATATTTATGTCATATAATTAATAAGCATACATTTATATATGACGTCTTAACTTATATATGGGCAATGAGTTTTAAGGGCGTGGTGCGAAAATCTGTAAGAAGTCGTAGAATTATTCTATCGAAAATCAAAAGAGAGTTTTATTTTTCTCCTATTACTGTAATACGGCCACACATCGACAACTAATTAATATAGGAATTGGATCTCTTTATTTTCATTTGTTTAATTATTTTTATCGCCGACCATCGAGATCAGGATATTATCATAATTTCGAAGAATCGAGGAAAATTAATTTGGCATTGAGTTCCAATTAATGAGTATTTGAGGGATACACCTTATAGCAGTTAGTGTGGTAAAGTTAATTAGTAGGATTAGTAGTTATACCCATGTATTTATGTTATTGTTCCTGATATAATTTATGGTAACCTTCACCTATATGTATATATATCCACTATAACTACCTCACCTCACTATATATATGTGAGTTTATATATATATATTATCCGGCCTTGTAATATATATAATTATATATCTTATATGTATTGTAATACCAATAACATGATATGTACTATTATATATAGACTCATATATAAGTGTATATTGAGATATCACTAATATATTTAATTAATAAGCATTATTTATCAATTGTATGTATTATAATATATTACCTTTGATTATTGTTTAACATACCCCTCCTTTACTTAGGCTGACTTAAAACCACCAAGTATTGCTTTCCTTGAATCAACTTGCCTCACTATAAATTTTTCTTTAAGATAATTTTCATTTTTAATAATGGTTTATATTATTAATACAATAATAGAGTCAATAAGTGAAGTGAGAGATATTAATTAGACATAATAACTATAGTTTGCAGAAATAATATATTAGATAATAATTAATGAATATTAATAGATGTTAGATACTAACATATACACATTGGTGAGTAGTCCAGCCCTGTTAGGAGATTATACATAGAATTAAGAGCAATAAATGGTGAGTAGATTATAGTTTATATGATCCATTAATTTTGAGGATAAGTAGATTAGAGATTATCAGAAAGTACTGAAATGGGAAATTAGAGTATTATCAGTTTATATTTATTTTTTCGTCTATCTCCCACCGCGCATTTATTATACGGTATATTCTCGATATTCACAAGTATATTATCTTTGCCCATTGGATATATATTGATCACCCTATGATATATATATAGAGTACCAGTTACATATCAGTACCCTTTACCGTTTATAGTATAAGTATACATAATATATATATATATATTATATATAATATATATATATCTATATATATATATTATATATTTTGAGTTATGAGCAAATATTTTTACAGTTAAATATTTTTTGGTTAACATTCTTCAAATTGATGTCTCTCATCTATTTCCATCTTCTAATAACTAACGTGAGACTGATATTACTCCTTAACTCCTTGTTATTGACTATTTTATTTTATTTTTATTTATCTCATCTAGTTTTATATGATTAATTATGTATTATTAGATTATTATTATTATTATTATTTTATTCATTAATTATTATAATAGTTATTATATATTATTAGTCCCTGTTTATTGGGCAGAGTTATTCCCTTAGTGAAAGCAGATATCGCTGACAGACTTCCCCAATTAAAATGCTTCTACATTTCCCTAATTTCATCCCTTCCAGCAACTCGGATCTCTAAACGAATGCGTTTCGTCCCGGTTATGTCGCAAATAGGACACCTTTTTTTCTCTTCTCTCCCCACTTGACCTACTACTGCGTAAGGCTATGAGACGTGGGTACTCCTGGCCTTGACATAATCTACTTTATTAGTTTACAGAGTGAGTACGAGTCCACTGAAGCATCTTCTTAAATTTTTTTGTATAAAAATAGCCTATACGATACGTCGTCCGCTCAAATGTGGTGAACGGCATCTCTCACCCGTGTGGTTTTAATAACACCGCCGGAGCACGGCTCGTTCCTTGATTCACAAATAATTCTTTGGTAGTTAATAGATCGTCGGGTCTGACCGTGAGTTTTGTGTTGCTTTTCCGTGATGTAATGGGGGGGGGGTCCTCTGGTTGTATTAACCGGACGTGAGAGTTCCGGGGGGCTCTTTCAGCTGAAGAGGAGCGATGTTGAGGAAGGTTGCGTGTGCTAGCAATGTTTATGCAACTAGGTTCATGTGACCAAACTATGTATCTTTAAAATATGTGAAAGGTGAGAGATATCAGTGACTATACCCTCTTGTACATATATTAGCACCATGATGGCGATTGTGTTTGCCCCTTGTGTCATCAGTTTTTATGGCATGCTTATTTAACTATATTCAGTAATACTAATATTGTGTTTTTTATTAATTTTTAATCTTAAAACATATTTTTGAATAGCCTATATAACTTTTGTCAACACTTTATAATGGAGATCAGTATCTGTGAGTCTTACATCCTTATTCTTATGGGTGGTTGTAGAGGGCAGTAGCCCGGCAAAATTTGTTTTATATCTCAAACCGGCGTATGAGAGCAAAAAAAATACACATATCAGGGTTCAGAAAGCACCCCCATACACAAGCAAGTATAATGAATGGTTTATATGAAAGTATTTTTGTACAAATAGTAACCAAAATTTGAAAACTCTATCATCCCCTTAAGGGGTACCACTCTCAAAACCTTAAGCTTTGAAATTGTAAATTTGCCTTTAGGAGTTTCCCACTATGTTTTTTTTGTTTCTTTTTTTTCCACCTTATTTATTATCCCTTATACGGGTAGTTATGAAAATCACTATATATAGAGTTTAGAAAATTTAGAACAAGTCTTCCATGAGTTCTAACATTTTTATTATGCTAACTTTATTTGCCTCCTCCAGTTAAGCTTAAATCTCACCCTTTGATGAACCTGGACACTGTAATGCCTAATATCGAATAACCAACAATCAATATATTACGGTACTCAGAAGTTCAAAAAATTCCGGGGAGAGTATGTAGAAAGACCCAGTCGTCTCCATTATTAAAAGTTTCCATATTTAAACTTCCACCTATACTTCGGGAACAGTCTTGCGGATTCATTTTCCTAATTTCAAATCTGAAAAAAGTTTATAAACGTCCGGACCCGATCTGGAAGTATGACAGAATACTTACCTCCGTAGCTAGAGCCGCCTTTCCAATTGGTATAGTATCCAATATTTTTGTCATAGAGCCCGCACTACCGCCGCATGAGTGCCGTCAAAAACAAATGTGGAACACATAAGAAATTTTTTTTTATATTTTAGGGTATGATAGCTGAGGTAGGATAATGAAGAAATGATAATTGCCTCTTGTGAGAATCAATGATAGCTTGGCCGACTGAAGCGGCCTTTAGTTATGTGACTATTGTTTGTTTATTGGCTATGTTTTTATTATTTTTTGCCCCCCGAGATTGTATGGTCATTTTTAAATAATCCTCTCTGTCCGCCCACTATTTTTGTGACCAATGTCTATTTGGGTTTTGTTACACGCTCATATAGGAGCAGCTTGGGACACACCGCATATAAGTATCACCTTCCTACTAATCGAGAGAACCTTTTTATATGATTATCATATTAAATTAACACTAGTATCCCATATTCCGAAATAATTTTCAACCTTAAAATTTGCGTAAGCAGTAAAAATAATTAGGGCATAATTTTTGAATTATTCATATGTTATTTTCGAAGGTTTATACAAGTTGAACCTGTCTAACCTATATATAATATTTCAATTTATGAGCATTTTTTTTATGAACAGTTTGTCATTTAATATTTCTAAGTTTGCGTGTTATAGCTTAAGTTTGGCGAACATAATTTATAATAAATATATAATAAAAATATCTATAATCTTATTAATATATTAATTAGATTTAGAGATTGCTTAAAATTTCCTCATAAAGTTTTATCCAAATACAAGTAATGATATTTTATAATAAAATATATTAAAATTTATATGATATATTTTTTAAAGAAATAATAAAATTATAAATAATCAATATAACAATATTATAATAAATATTATTATTATCTTGCTAGTACTTATTATATATATATATAGTATGTATATTTTACTTACGTATTTTATTCTTATTATTATTTATTTACTATACATTGCTTATGAAAAAATAAATTAAAAGCTAAATATGAAGAAGTGATGAAATATCGATTTATATATTTTATTATCGATATTTAATAAAAATTAGTAGATTTTAATTGAAGAAATATTTTACTGGTTTTTTTAAATTAAATTTATCTGTAGATTAGTGTAGTTCATACGGAGGCCCATAGGTTAATTTTACATGATTCCTCTCCAGCAGATCCATCCAGTCTAAGACGGAGATTTTTGAAATGACGAGGATCCTCGATCGAAGATAAATCAAGAATCCTTTATTTATTTAATCATCATTATATTTAATATAATAAACTGAATTAATAAAATATATAAATTAATGAAAATAATAATTTAATCATAATTTAAATAGAAATAATTATAATAAATATATTATTAATAATAATATATAATCATAATTAATCGATTCAATAATTAAGACATAATAATTTAAAATAAGTTTTAGTATCTTCATACAAATCTAATAATATAATTAAATAAATAATTTAATTGTATTAAATTAATATAAGGATTAATTTTTGAGATAAGATTTACTCAAAATATGATAAAAAGATAATATGATATGTTTTAATATATCTATAATTTATTATTATTATTATTATTAATTATTACTTTTATTATTATTTTATATATCTTTTATTATTATTGTTTATCAGGATTATTATTATGATTATATTATGTATTATTATTATTTTATATTTATTTATTATTATTATTATTTGTATTATTATTAATTATTTATTAATTATTATTTATTTTAATTATTAATATTATATTATATATTTATTATTATTATTTTATTATTATTATATTTATTATTATATATATTATTATTTATATATATAGTATCTATGTAGTATTAAATGCATTTCTTAAAGTGTATTATCTTTACTTTCATTATGATTAAAGGAAATAAATTTTAATTTAAAATGCACAATCTAAAACTACTACCTATTAGTTGCCCTGTAGCACTGTGTATTTACTCTCCTGTCAACTACTCATTAGCTTGCGACTCCTGCGAGCGTACACTGCACTTGACATCCGTCTGGTCTGACTACTAAGACTTATCGGGAGAGGCAAGCCTTACACTTGGACCACATGAAATTGCTTAACGAATATCATTCCAAGAGTATCAGAGTAGGCGACGGTGGAGCGCGTCGCATATTAGACTCTTTATTAGGATATCAGAGAGCTCTGCTATATACAGGTATCGCGACATAAATTTGCTATGACGAGCGACAATAGTCGCATTTAAAATGTTCGTTAATACCCTAGGTAATTTAATGTATGTTAATTATTTTTGTATGTGCGTGATATTTATACTCAATATCTAAGAAGACAGTCTATCATTCTAGTAGGACATTTTGTAATATGTTGGGTATGTCTTCTTTTAGCGGTTTCCTTATTTTTATTAAATATTCTCTATCGTGGCCACTATTATTTAATATAAATAATCTATCAATATTATTGTTTCCACAATACCCTTCCCAACTGATCCTATCTCGTATATTTTAACTGTTATTTATCCCACCAGTTTATAGGTAAAAAATTAATATTATAATTTATAGTCTTGCGACCCGAAGATGAATAGAGAATATCAGGTCTCCTCGAGAAGGCGTGGAGTAATTAACGGGAATAGAATTATCGATCAGAAGGGCCAGGCTGAGATTGCCCAAATAATAAGGAGCCGAGATTGGATATGAGTCGTTATAGTAATGTCACTGCAAGTGATAGCTGAATTGACGCTAATAGTGATGTATCCACGCCTATGAGTTTTGCCACGTCTAAATAAGTAACATATAGGCCGCATTAGTAGCTTAGCTTAAGCGTGACGCACTCACTCATAGTATTATCTGAGCGAGCTAAGTTAATATAGGCGCATATGGTGCGCGCGCTATCTTAATATATTATAGTGAGTTCGTCATGACTACCTAGACTTACTGGTATCCATTATCCCTAGAATATATTATATTATGATATATTACTTAATATATCTTGTTTTATATGCACTAAAGATCCTTAAGATGGTGCATTATTAAGCCCATTTTGGAGAAATTCACTGGAATTGACGCTACCGAAGAAAGGAGATTACACTATGTTTTTGTGCGTTCGAATAACATAATGTTAATCCTCTTTATCTCATAGAGAGAAAGAGATATTCTTTTAGACTAATTTTTAATTTGCCATACATCATTTCACTCTATTCCTGGGTTTTTTAAACGCCCAGAATTCTTTTGGACCAACATAAGACAACTAGATTGTAACGATCTTCATGGGACATCGTTTGCCTGAAATTATATATATTTTTTAAATCCAATCTCAATCAAAGGTAGTGTTTAGATAGTATTATTATTGTCACAAATGTCCGCTAATTAAATCAGGATATTAATAAATAATGAGGCACTGGTCTTAATTGTTCTCTAGCAGTCTAGTATATTTACTAGGTTTAACAGTCATGTGAAAAGACATTCATATCCAAACAATGGTAATTAATTAGGTAATTTTCACCCATATTGCGGACGATTTTCCTTCGTTATCTCGAGTCGAATAATTTTCCTCCTGATTTGAGAATAAATTTCACCAATTCTTGCGGTAGGCATTTCAGTCGAGTTCAGTGGCAAGTCTATCTCTTTTCCTGTATCATTGAATGTGCGAGAAGAATTTGTTGCTCTCCAATCAAGACCTTTGCATTGAGTATTTTCCTCCCGATGCTATTACAGTTCATGACAATTATTGGTTATCTAGCAGGAGCATCATCTGGCCATAGACATGGTAAGTTTGATTTTAGTAAATTGAAAGTCTATTGCTTAGCAGTTTCAGATTTAGGACGAATATTAAGTGTTGGGACTTATATCTGGAGATCAAATTGATTGTCTAACGATCTTTGTCACTCATAATATTACCACCCGCATCGCCGCATACGACTCATCACGTATGAACTAATATTCCTTATTGAGAATATATAATATATAATTGGAGACATGTTGAAGATTTTGTAGGAATATCACCAGGTGACATATTATTCACTGACACCAATCACATTCTAAAATGACAATGTGTGAGGAGTTATACCATCAAGAGGCAGAACAAGAGAAAAAATATAGGAAAAAAAAAAAAAAAAACTCAGCATTACTAGTCTTTTTGCAAAGGTACAGACATCATAAGCAACCTCGTTCCTAGTATAAAATTCTAAAATAGCAATTATCAGAAGGGACACAACAGACATTTAACCTTATAAAGCTGTATTCACTATCTTTCGAGAAGTAAATTATGAGACTAAATTGATTCTTAAAGAGTTAGACTGAAGATTTTACACTATATCATGAGATTAAACCATACCAACGATCATTGCTTAATATTGATTAGATGAATGTCTAACCAGAAGACAAGAGACAGTTTGCCAATCATGGGAGTTTGTCCATGACTCAAGATTTTTTACACTCCAATATAGTTATATATAGTAGAATATATAATTATATATTATATATATCAGTACCTAATTAATATTTATTACCTATTTATAAGTTATATTTTCACATACTATTTGTTGTAATAAATAATTATATTATCCCAATCTTGGTATGTCTAATATATATTTATATTATAATTTCATTTTCTGATTATTATATCTATTATTATATCAAAATTGGTAACTATATAATTATTATGTAGATAATATAAGTATAATGAAATATGTATACCTAACTTGATAGATAAACGCACTGGAAATTGAAACAACGTAAAAATAAGATACCAAGGTATACTCATTATTAATGAGGCTATTTAACATCAGACACTAAAATCTATGAGCCAATTTTAAATCATCTGATTTGAACCGAAGTTTGCGAAATTAAACCGATCAGACCGCCTAAAAGATAGCTTAAAACTCAAAGCTTAAAACAAAACCTCTTAACAGGATTGTAAATCAATAGAGGATAGTGGTTATTAACACCTAACAGAAAGATCACAACTATACTACTACTACTAACTAGCGTCCTACTTACATACACTACTAATTTATTATTCTTTTATTTTATCTACTTTTTAAAACTTATATAAAAAAAGGTAGATGATCAGAAATGTGCAAAGTCAAAACTGTCCCCCCAATATTTTAGAAGCTTTTTAAGACATTTCACCTATGAGATACCTGAGATATATATATATATTATAATATATTACTTATATCCTAGATTGAGTATACTTAATATATAATAATTATATATATATATATATTTATATATTTTATTATGAATGCGACTCATTTTATATTCATTTTATATTATTTACAGTAATTCGCTATTACAAGCGTACTCACTCTATAATAGGCCGTACTATTATAGCCTATTTATAGGATTACGGTATTATGTTGACGCCTGTATCATATAGACTTTCATATGCTAAGTAACAAATGTATAAATAAATGATAAATATCTTTAATTGTATTTATATGAACCTAAAATATACTTGAGGCACCAAGAAACATCAAAAACACACCCATACTAATCACGTGAGGCAGGACAGTGTGTAAGATACATGGGAGCGGTCAAGTATTAATAATAATAACTAATATATAAATCTTTATATAAAATAATAGTTGAAAAACCAAGGAGGAGTTAGAGCAAGGGACTAATAATAATCCCATATAAGACTAATAAGTATATTATACTATCCACTTTCCGACTAAGTGAAGGATCACATTGAGAGAGAGTTCATACTATTAAAAGATTAATGAGTAACAAATTTTCCCGGAATGATAAAACAATTACATGATAATAATAATAATACATATAATAATGCGTGATGTAATGATAATGATAAATATTCATAATGAATAATAATAAGTAATGCAAATACTATCGATAACTCCTAATATTACTTAATACTAGATAATGATATAAATTTAAATTAATCTATCTAAAAATAAAATAATAATAATAATGATTAATGTATTACACACTGAAAAATACAGTGCCTTGCAGGTACATTTAATATTAATGAAGGATCAGAGATAATTGCTATAGATAACGCGAGTGAATTAGATAATTCAGCGGAGGGGTGCCGCAAATATTTAAATTATAATATGAATAGTAGCATATATTGAGGATTTAGCACTTGGTCTAATCATATTAATCTTATATAATAATCCGATTAGATTTTGTTACCCAGTGATAATAATAATAATAATAATAATAATAATGGGATCCAAAGACATACTCATAAAGCAGACAAAGGCTAGAAATATGTAGTCAAAATAAGATAACACGTATAGAGTATCGATAATAACTAATTAAAATAATAATATTAATAAAGATAATGGTGCTTGCTTAGTTAAAATAGATAATAATTATATATTATAATCTTAATAATAATCAATAATTTAAAAAAAAACACAAGATTAAATAATTCATAATTGAAGAATGGGAAAATATACATTAGAGGTACTAACAAAGTAATAAAAAATTACATTGACCACCACATATCATAAACACTAGATTAAAAACAAAGGCACTCCATAGGGACCCGAACACAAACTAGATGTTGAGATTGCAAAAATTATTTTTTAAATATGGGAAGCTATAGTAAACTATTGATACACATTTGTTTTGTAAAAGACAAAAAAAAAATATGGTGAGTAAGCAACAATATTCTCAAATAGGTGAATTTGAGTAAGTAGCACCTTGAAATTTCTACAATGTTTTAGTCTTGTATTTATTGGTATCTTTGGTTTATGGTGAAGTGCAGCCCCGTCTTTTAATCAGTAACGTCACAAGAAGGGATTACTTCAGGTGGTTTTGTGATTCAAAGTGGCTCAATGAAAATGAAGATGACATTTGTAATGTACAAGAATTTTTATACTTTGCCATCTCCTCATCCTCCCCGGATTTCATTGTGAGTTGCCGTATATTGGACATGATGAATCAAAGTATGATATAATCTTTCATTGGGATATTATTTCCCTACTTTATGGGAGTACCTAGGCTATAGTATTATAGCAATATATAGTATGTATATATGTATATTATAGTAGTATATGCACTAGTCTATATAGTATACTTATACATTATTTAGTCTGACCGTATCGCGTATAAGTTTGGTATGCCCCTTACCTATATTATAATTATATCATTTATAATTATATTTGATTCACTTAATAGATACTTACGGGAGTCATATTAGTAGGATTATACACTTTGTAATGATTCCCGATCATTAACCCCTGTATGTATATTATTTATTATCTGATAAATCACTCCTACTGACCATCCATTATTATAAATAATACTAGTACATAATAATTATTATTATTATATTACTCTTAGTCCTAGATAACATCAATTTTAACATTAATTATATAATTTTTAATGTATACATTTAACTATAGTATATATATAACACAAAAATGGGTAAGTTAATATCTTTTTCATTATTAAATTTTATGGAAGCATATATATATCGGTATATATATTTATATATATACCTATATCATATATATATACTTTATCACAAATTTGTTCTATATGAACATTATCATTACTAAGCATTAAAGTATAATAATAATTCATACTTCACCTTTGCGATTCCCTTGATATAGTATATATATTTTATGTTTCTTTGTATGTGAGAAGATTGTAAATATATATTATAAATTCATAATATACACACACATTATATATATACACATAGTATATATAATATATATAATATATTATATATATTAAGTAGGATATATATATAGTACTCACGTACGCTTCATATATTCTTCAGAAACTTATTACAGTGGTGATATATATGGTATTAGACCGCTTGAGTATATAATAGTGATACTTAACACCTATACATTTACTAATTAAATTGAATTAATGAACAATGTTTTAATGATTTTTAGATCTGATATTAGGATCGCAATAAATAGTTTATAAAATCGTCAGCAAACTAATTTTCTTTTCGCATATTCTATCTTTATATCTATTTATAACAGTGTTAAAATTTCATTCATCTTATCAGTATTTACTTTAACAATTTCTTTTGCAAAAGTACCAATTATCATGTTTAATTAATTATAACTTTAATTATTTCATCTAAAAAATTTAGTACTGAAATAGTACTATATATTATGTTATAAAATAGGATACTATATTTTACCATATCATATTAATCGGTATCCGTAAACCAGTAACATAACAGTTAGCAATACGCAATCGAGGAAACATTTTAGAATCCACTCGTCACCAGATTTTGATATTACTTAATGTACTGTTTAACACTATAAAGTTTTCTATCATTTTTGTGAGTAATGTGAAACAACCCAATTTATAAGAACAAACCATAAACTGGAGAGATTGAGAATACTTTTAAAAACTAATTAATACTTATTTTATAAATGGGCCTTTAAGATAGTAAACATAATATAATTTAAATTACTAATTTAGTTTAATCCTACCTAGCCCCATTGTGTTGTGTTGGTGTATCGTGTGTAAATTGGTGTGTGGTTGTGACGAGATGAGAAGACAGAATTATAATTAAAAATTAGCCGTGTGTGGGAGATATAGATAAATAATTATAATTTTAGTTCCTTAAATTAAATATGTACTAGATAAATCATACCCTTATAGCCATCGGATATAGCTCTGTACCTATATAGCTATACATATACTATAAGTATAGTAGTACTACTATAATAGCCACGAGGTTACTATACAATTTATATTAGTCACTATACTATAGTATAGTATATTATATAGGTGAGCTATATTATATATGATTAAAAAAGAAATTCATTCTACACATATATTAGTTTATAATATTTACAATTATTATTAAAAATTTTTAAGTCCATATTATATCAAAACTCATTATAAAGGTTATGGCATAATGATATCGCGTTCTTTATAGTGTAAAAAACTCGCAATATAATAGTTCTATACGATTTTGTACGATTTATACTTGAAAAATATTTATTATATTTATTAGTAAAATCAATTAATAATAATAAATAATAATAATAATAATAATGAATAATAAATATAATAAATAATAATAATAATAATATAATAATAATAATAATACATGATAAAATAATAATAATAATATAATAATAATATAATAATAATAATATAATTATAATAAATTAATAATAATAATAAATAATAATAATAATAATATAATAATAATGATAACTGAAAAGTAGAATAATTATAATAATGAATAATTAATATAATACCTAATATAATAACTATTTACAAATTTTGATATTGTAAGTATAATAATAATACTTAATTCTTGAAAATATTTTATTAAAGAAAATGTGTTGCTTGCTTTGTATGGTAATGGCGGGTATTTTCCACGACATCGTAAGTTACGCAGCCTTCTATACAATTGTAACAACGCCATATATGCGCCGGAATGATCTTTTCCATGATGCCGCGTTGTTATATGTTCCGTCATATATATTAGTTTAGTACCCTTAGTAATGGTTGAACGTATAGTATTATAACGTGTTGAATGCTCCGAGACTTATGATTTTAATTAATTTTCATTGTACGTTCCGTTCATGTGTATGCACTTGTTGCGTCAATTGGTACCGCTGGACTATTTGTAACTCCGGGGAAGTGGACGACATTTTATTTTTCTTTAAGCGATGAGGAAACATGTCCCACCATATCATATAGCCTAGGTAACAGTAGCATGTGCTTATAAGCAAGACATGTAATGCGCCTTGATTTGGAGCAGGACAGCTGGACCGAAGTGAACTTTGTAATTACACTGAGTGAATATATTCTTGGGTGCCATGGCTCTCGTCGTGCCGAACGGAATCCTGAACACTTGGTACACAGATCCATCTCGGATCGGAGGCTGTCAACAGAACTGGAAACTCACAAACTACCATATCCCTATCAGAAACTCTTTCAATATCCGTGGATTTCTTCTCCGTAGGAACGCGAACACAGCATGCCGGTTTTTTCGGCCATCCGCTGTACGACGCTCACTAATTTTCATTTCTACTATTTCTAAGCCTCTGGATACCCTCGTAAAGCTGTGTCAACTCTCACGGTAGCGGCCTCTCTCAGCTCCTCGTATCCTTTCTTCTCTCAGATAACCGCATAGTGAACGAAACCGCCGCTCCATGATGAACGCTCCAAGTTTATACAAAATTGACTTCAATTTTAACCATACTCTGTCTATCGGTCTGAATTCCGTCACATCCTTTAAGAAGGAAAGTAACCACAAGATTCCGAAATCGCTTACTTACTGCTCCATCAAATGGTTATTACCCTGTAAAATTACTAGTACCCATTCAAGCAAAATACTTACTCCCCACCTTAAGAATAAATCATAAATAGATAATAAATATCTAATTTTTGATTTCTGAAATAAAGATATGTATATATCGCACAAAAACATACATAATAATCTATTTTAATATCTTTAAAAAATTAATAATAATAAATATCAGAGTTCTTGCCTTACTACATCTGAAGATCGTCCGACCCAATTAATGGAAATAGAACTAATTCTGCATCAATAATATATTACTGCATCTTCATTTTCGAAAAGAAGAGTACTAAAAATTCTTACAAAAAGAAATTTGTGTACATACAAAATTTTATTTATAAATTAATTCTCATAATCTCGTCTATTTTTAGACAATACACCTTTAGCTCTGATTCTTAAATCGAGTGACAACGAAAGTGTATACTAAAACGCGCCAAAAAAAAAAAATACGAAATCATAAAAAAATGCAAGATACCAAAAAATAAAAGAACAACAAGAAAAAAATATAGAAAAAAAAAAAATAAAAGAAAAAAAAAAACTCATTAATCTTCATATCCCATCATATTCGCCAATATGTCTCCTTAAAAATATACTTCGATAGTTTTTTCGAAAAACCGGTGTATTATTTTTTTTAGCCTCCTCCTCTTCCTCTCTTCGATTCTTCGTCTTCATCCATTGTTACAAAGTACAGAGCTCTAAGGCTTTCGTGCGTTCGGCTCAAACATTTTGTTTAAAAAAAATTTCACCTAATATGGTATTCCCCCTCACCCATGGTTTATTTTATTTACTGGTCTATCTTTCTTTTTTACCTTCCTCGTTCCTTCCACTTTTATTCCGCATAATGCTTGCTGCCAGTTCCGTCCTCGGCCTGCATGTCTGGGCTTCTGATCCCCACCGATACTATATTATCTAGTTATCCGTATTATATATAATATATATATCTCTCTTATATCGTCACTATACTATTATATTATATATAAATATAATATATAACTTATATACTATTATACTATACTGATATAACTTCATATATTGTATATATCTATTACTCTCATCTATATATACTAGCTATATCTATTATATATATTCTCCTTCATACTCTATTATCCTATTATTACTATTCACTTATATATCTCTACTCTATACTATACTAATCAGTTCTATATTCTATATCTGTATTATGATTCTATCTCGGTTATCTTACTCATTACTATATCTAATATATCCTAGTGCTCTTTCTCGGTCTACGTATCTCTGTACTATCTCGGTATTGTATCATATAGTATAATATCACGGTATATAATAGTAATATATATATATATATATAATATAGTATATATATATATATGATAATATATATATATATATATACTATATATATATATTAATATAATAGTATATAGTATATATAGAATTATATAAGATATAATATAGTACGTGAATGCTCTATGGGTGGGATTTTCTGTCTTGTGACGAGCTCTCACTAAATTAAATGGTACAGGAGGGGCGAGTAAGGCTGGCTTTTTCTTTTCGACGTTTTGTCATGTCTCCTTACTTGCTTTTCTTTTTTCGGCCGATGCTTTGTACAGCAACCTTACGCTCGCCCCGAATCTTGGGCAAAGAGGAAGGTGAAAGAAATGTCACACAGAAAGAAGATATTACTATATATATATCTCTACTTCTCTTATCACTTATACATATTATTCTTTTGATCTTTAGTCTCTCTCTCTCTTCTCTCTCTCTCTACTCTTATCTCTATCTCTCTCACTATATATTATACTATATTATATATATATTCATATATGCTATTATAGTATATTATATTACTATTTACTCTCTGTCTCTCTCTATCTATTCTCTATCATATATACTCTATATTTAAAGTGGCACCTCACGGCAATGCCCTCTCTCTCCCCATGTCTACGGTAGGGGAAACTTCAAATAAATTGCTCCAAAGGATCAGACAGAAGATCGTAACCCATGACCCGTGCCCTGCGACTCTGTCACTCCGTCTGTACGCATTACAACCATGGAGGTGGGGAAGTGGCGGCAGGTTTGTTAACCTCTTACTTTCATCTTTTATCCACTTAAACAATTTATCCGAAATTGAAGGTCTTTTTAAGGGGTTTCTTGCCACATAATCTTTATCAATACTCCAAATTCTCTTTCTATTTTGTCGAATGACCCCGTTATGTGTTACTTTTTTTGTATAAATAAAAAGGTTATTCCAAATCACGGGAAATTACCCTAAACAAAGAGGGTAACTAACAAAGGAGGTGTTCTACAGTAGTATCCCATTCGCATACCACAATCCATATGAAGGTGATCGAAGAAAGGTCTTTAAACACGTGAGTAACTTGCTCGTAAGTTAAGACATACACAGGTAATGTACTATGGAAATAATTTTGCTCTTACAAACTTTTGAATCGCATGTCGCCTCCTTTGATGTAATCATTACTCAAACTTTCTCAATTCAATTTTATTTCAGAAACTTTGGTCTTTTACATATGACGATCATTCAAAAAGATGAAGTTTATTGTTTTTCCACATGCAGAGACTCACTTGTGGACCCTTGGCATCCATCACGGGTCATATATATATATATATGGATACATATATATTGACCCGTGATGGATGCCAACGACAGGTGTAACCTCATGGGTGATGTGGAAAAACTATAAAACCTTCATCTTTTTGAATGATCCGTATATTTAAAAGACCAAATTTTCCTTAGGGGTCATTTGTTTTAGTATGATCCATGAGTAATGATTACGATCGAAAGGAGGCGACATGCGATTCAAAAGTTTGTAAGAGCAAAATTTATTTCCAATAGTAATACCTGTGGTATGTTTAACTATCGAGCAAGTTACTCACGTGTTTTAAAGACCTTTCTTCGATCCCTCATATGGATGTGGATGCGAATGAGGATACTATGTAGAAACCTCCTATTTAGTTGCCCTCTTTGTGTAGGGCAATTCCCGTGACTTGTGAATATTTTTATTTATACAAAAAAAGTAAACATAACGGGGTCATTCGACAAAATAGAAAGAGAATTTGGAGTATTGATAAAGATTATGTGGCAAGAAACCCCTTAAAAAGACCTTCAATTTCGGATAAATTGTTTAAGTGGATAAAAGATGAAGTAAGAGTTAACAAACCTATTCCCAAACAATCATGGTGTAATCTCTACAGTGACAGAGTCGCAGGGCACGGGTCTGGGGTACGATCCTTCTGTCGGGATCCTTGGGAGCAATTATTTTGAGAAGTTCCCCTCCTAGAATGGGGCAATGCCCGTGAGGTGCCAACTTTAAATATATATAATGTATATATATCTATTACTATACTAACTATATAATATATATATATATATTATATATATATATATATCATATATTATTATATATATAATATATATATATATTGTAGTTATATAATATACTTTTCTTTCTTTCTTTCTTTCTTCACCTTCCTCTTTGCCCCAAGATTGGGGGTAAGGGGCGTAGAATCGGAAAAGAAAGGCAGTAGGAGAACATGACAAAGGTCGAAAAAGAAAGCCCAGCCCTTACCGCCCCTCTGTACCATTAATTAGTGAGAGCTCGTCACGGACAGAAAATCCACCGCTCGAGCATTCATATATATATATATGTACTATATATTGTATATTATGTAGTAGTTGGGTTATGATTATATATAATATGATAGTATTATGGTTTATTATTATTATATAATATTTTTATATGTATAGGATAGTATATATATATATTATTATATATATCTAAGTAATAGTACATGGTAGCTAGGTGTTATATTATATATATTTAGTATTAATAGTATTATAGTGTAGTATAGTATATTGTTGTATTGTATATTAAATGGGTTAGTTATGTAGTATATGTAGAGGTAGAGTCTATATACTCTAATTTCATACAGTAAAGTGACACTCCTATAGTAACTAAAAAAAGTCTAGATATATATATAAAGGAGTAGAATTTTGTCAATTGAAAAGTAGTTTTTCAATCTTCGAGTATAGATAATATAACATAGTATATATATATATATAATATATATATAATATAGTATATATATATATATATATATATTAATATCTTGGAGTTAGAAAGACTGGCAGGGCCGGAACTGCAAGATTATGGGTAAAGCTGGGTAAAAAAAAAAAATAAACAGTAAAATAAATAAACAATGGGTGGGTGGATCCAATATTTTTGGTGAAATTTTTTAAAAATGGGTTGAGCCGAAACGAAGCCTGAGCTCTGTATTTTAAAATGATGAAACCGAAATCGGGTAAAAAAAATAATAACCGGTTTTCGAAAAATATCGAAGAATATTTGAAAAATTTTTTGTTTATTTAAAATAATTTTTTTTTTTTTTTTTTTTTTTTTTTTTTTTTTTTTTTTTTTTTTTTTTTTTTTTTTTTTTTTTTTTTTTTTTTTTTTTTTTGGGTTTGTTAATTCGTGTCACTCTTTAACATCAGAGTAAAGTGTATTGTCTAAAAATAAATATATTAATTATAATAAAATTTTGTTTACACAAATTTCTTTTTTAGAATTTTTTGATTTTCCTTTGATGAAAGATGCATTAATTTATTATTATTATTATTATTATTATTATTATTATTATTATTATTATTATTATTATTATTATTATTATTATTATTATTATTATTATTATATAAACAGCTTTTATAAGTATTTAAAATATATAAATATATTTCTTTAAAAGCTAAAATTTATTTATTATTTTATGATTTTTTTAAGGTAATATTTGTTATTATATATTTTAAGTAAAACATTTTGTATAGCGATTTGGAATTTTTTTTCTTTCTTTAAAGATGTGAATTAGCGTAGCGTATTTAAAATTAAGTCAATTTGTATAAACTTGGACGTTCATCATGGCGGTTTCTTCACTTGCGTTCGGAAGAAGGATTACGGGCTCCTACCGTGGTTGACACAGCTTTACACTATCCACTTAATATAGATAAAATTAGTAGCTACTTCAGCTGGGGAAAAAACCGGCATTCTGTCGCGTTATACAAGAACCATTTGACAGAGGTATTTAGTCTATGGCAGTCTGGCTATTTTCCAGTTTCTGTTCAGCCTCCGTCCGGATTCTGTTCAGTGTTCAGATTCCGTTCGGCTACTGCCCAGATTATATTCAGTGTTCAAATTCCGTCCAGCTGTTGTCCGGCATCTGTTCTGCTTTAGCCATGCTACTGTTCGGCTTCTGTCTGGTTTCCGTCCGGTTAATAGTTGGTAAATTTGAGAACAACAACACTCGTAATGAAAAATTAAAACTTTTATATATTATACTTACATATATACATTAACATATACACGCACACACATACATCACATTATGTGTTTAATTTAATTATAAACTTCAAAGTTTCTCTTGTGAAATTTTTTTTTTATATAAAAAGCAAGAAATTTTCTTTATATAAATATTTTTCAAAATAGTATTATTATTATTATTATTATTATTATTATTATTATTATTATTATTATTATTATTATTATTATTATTATTATTATTATTATTATTATTATTATTATTATTATTATTAATTTATTATTAAAATACTATAAAGTTCGTATTAAAAAATCAACCATCCTATTATCTATTTTATTATTATTATTTGTTATTATTAATATTATTATTATTATTATTATTATTATTATTATTATTATTATTATTATTATTATTATTATTATTATTATTATTATTATTATTAAAGTTGATTTTACTATCTAAGTTTAATTAAATTATTTTTCAAGTATAAAGAAATTTCATTTTAAAAATTACTAATTCCTTGAATTAGTATTTAAGAAGTTATATATTAAATTATAACTTTTTATAATTAGTTTTGATATAATATGGCTTAATATAATTTAATATAGTATAATGTAAATTATAACTATATATATATATATATATATATAGTATATATATTATATAGTATATATATATATATATATAATATATATATATGATAGTATATATAGATTATTAATATATAATATATTAATTATATACTATATATATATATATATATATATATATATATATATATATATATATCTCCCACACACCATAATTTTTTTAAATTTTCTTGCCCCTCTCTCTCTCACACACACACCTACACACACATACACACACAAACACAATGGGGCTAGGTAGTTCTTATTTATATTTGTTACTTCTTCACATTTAAAAAAGTTTTATTTATTAAAAATGTTTTCAAGTTTTCAAGTTTTGTTTGTTTATAAATTTTTGTTTCTAAAACTCAAAATAGAAACTTTATGAAGTAAAGTAATTAAGTAATATCAAAATCATTGACATTTCGATAATGTTTCCGATTGCTATTTGTAACTTGATGTTATTTACCGATACCGATTAATAAAGTATTATTTAATATTAGTTAATAAATATTAAAATAATAATAAATTGTAAGAAATTAAGTTAATAATAAATTAAATTGATAATAAATTAAATTAATAAATGTTTAAAATACTGATTAATAAATCAATTTAAACTTTTGTATAGTGATAATGCAGTTCTGAGATTTTAAACATTTATGGATATGGTCTTTAAACTTGTACATAGTAGTATACTATATATATATAATATATATATATATAGGGATATATTATATATATATATATATATGATATATATATATAATATTATTATATATATAGTATAATACTATATATATATATAGTTTATGTGTGTGTATATATATATATATTATATTATAAATTAATATATATATATATATATGTGATAATATATATATATTATATATTAAATTATATATATATAGTATATATATTAATAATATATATATAAATATATATACTAGTTATATATAATATATATATATATATGTATATATATATAGTATATATGAGTATATATATATATATTATATTATCATATATATATATATATGTAACTCCAGTTAATGATTCGGATATCCAGAACATCACTACTAATATACTCGTATATTATACTATATATATATATATATAATATAAATTATATTATATATTATTATATTATTAGTATAAGTAAATTTTTAATTATAATATATATTTAAAATAATAAATGTTTATATAGCCTGTATATATTTTATATATATATATATATATAATATGAATCATTTGTCCATAATTACCACTAATAAAATGCAATGGCAAAGTATAAAATTCTATTACATTACAAATTTGTCATTTCATAATTTCATGAGCCACTTTGAATCACAAACCCACCGAAGATAATCCCTTCTTTGACGTTACTGATTAAAAGACGCGACCATAACAAAAATAAATAAATAAATAAAACATTGTAGAAATTTCGGTGTATTTCAAATTCACCAATTGAAAATTGTTATGGCTACTCTACCATATTTAAATAGCGCCATATTTAAAAAAAATTAATTTTATCAATTTCGTTGTATTTATTGTAATGTATTATTATTATTATTATTATTATTATTATTATTATTTATTATTCATTATTATTATTATTATTATTATTATTATTATTATTATTATTATTATTATTATTATTATTATTATTATTATTATTTTTATTTTTATTATTATTATTATTATTATTATTATTATTATTATTATTATTATTATTATTATTATTATTATTAGGATATTATTATTATTATTATTATTATTATTATTATTATTATTATTATATGATAGATAGTGCGAAGAATTCATAAGATGATTCTTGTTATTACAATGTTCTCTGATAATTATTATTATTATTATTATTAATTATTTTCATTTTATTATTATTTATTATTATTATTATTTATTATTATTATTTATTATTATTATTATTATTATTATTATCATTATCATTATCATTATCATTATATTATAACTCTTATTATGGATATGTATTATTTATTAATCTTTATTATTAGGTTATTAAATTATTATTATTGATTATTATTATTATTATCATTATTATTATTATTATTATTGATTATTATTGATTTATTGTTCATTATTATTATCTATATATTATTAGTTATTCATTATATATATTTATTTTATTGAGTAAATTAAAAGTTCAATGTCAATATAATTGCGTGTTTATGATGTTTCTTGCCTCTAATTGTAATTTTAAGGTTCTTTATAAAAAAATATTTTATCATTTATCATTTATCTTTATATATATAATAGTATATATATATATATATCTTAATATATATAGGTAATATATATATATATATATATGATATATAATATATATACTATATTAGTATATATATATATATATATATCTATATATATATATATATAACTATATATCTCAAGGTATCGCATAGGTGACAATTTTATTAAAGCTTCTAAAATATTTATAAATATTAGTATGTAATTTTCTTATAGTTTTATTTTTAAAAGTAGTAGTAGTAGTAGTAGTAGTACAGTAGTAGTAGTAGTAGTAGTAAGTAGTTGTGGTATTAGTAAGTTTAGCTGTTTTCTTGTTTTTTTTAAATGATTTAATGCCTTGAGAAATTTTGTTTTAAGCTCTTTATTTTGCCTACTTTTTTACCTGATCGGAATCGCAAACTTTTCAATCAATATTTAAAATTGCTTCATAGATTTTATGTATGTGTTTTATATATTGGTAGTTATTTTTAACGGTTTATATTCCAGAATATGTATAAAATAAATGAATGTATTAATATATATATATATATATATATACGTATATGTATATATATATTATATAAACACTATATATATATATAAGTAATGATATATTAATATATAATATATATATATAAATATTAGTAAAAAATATATAAAAAGAAATGTTTTTTAAATCGAAAAAAATTATATCCCATAATTGGGTTAAAAAAATATCAATACTCCATATGGGAAACCTTGTTTTGTTTTTGTTCATTATATATTAGTAATGATCGTTGGTATGGTTTTTAATTTGAATTATTAATTAGAATCCTTAAAAATAATTTATTCATAATTTTATTCGTAAAAAGGAAACAGTTTAAAGGTTTTAATGTCTGTTTGTCTGTCTGTATGTTTTAGACATTGTTATACTAGGAAAGTGCTTTTGTGTTTCTTTATGCTTAAAGACTAGTAATGTGAGTTTTTTTTTTTTTTTTTTTTTTTTTTTTTTTTTGTTCCTGCTTTGATGTAAACATTTTTAATATGCAAATAATGGGTGACCAAATTATTCTTATATATTTTCAAAATATGAATATTATCAAAGATGTGATGTTCGCGATGTGTTTTATGTGCAGTCGTGAAACTTGATCAAGAAATCGGATATTTCTCAAACAAACCTAAGCAATAAATAATAACTACTGCTAGAGAGAAGTTATATTTACAATAATTTCATTGTAAGATCGGAGAAAATCTTGCAAGCTTGATTGGAGGAAATTTTCGCACATGAGAAAAAAAATTGCTGCCAGAACTGAGAAATTCTACGCAAGATTGGTGAAAATTTTCGCAAATCAGGAGAAAATTATCGCGAGATACGAGAAAATCTCCGCAATATTGGTGAAAATACCATAATAATACCATTGTTTGGATATGAATGTCTTTTCACATGACTGTTAAACCTAGTAAATATACTAGACTGCTAGAGAACAATTAAGACCAGTGCCTCATTATTTATTAATATCCTGATTTAATTAGCGGACATTTGTGACAATAATAATACTATCTAAACACTACCTTTGATTGAGATTGGATTTAAAAAATATATATAATTTCAGGCAAACGATGTCCCATGAAGATCGTTACAATCTAGTTGTCTTATGTTGGTCCAAAAGAATTCTGGGCGTTTAAAAAACCCAGGATAGAGTGAATGTATGTATGCAAATAAAAATGGTATGGATATCTTTTTTTATATAAGGTTAATTATTGTTATGAACATTTTCCTTCTCGACGTCATTCCGTGAATTATCTCCAAAATGAATAATCATATAGGATCTTTAGTGCATATAAACAAGGATATATATATATAATATATATATATAATATATATTAATATAAGTATATATATATACTATATTATATATATATATTATATATATATATAGTATAATATATATATATATATATATATATATATATATATAATATATATATCATTCGGGCTCTTATTATTTGGGAATCTCAGTTTGAGCATCATATCTTTAATTACTACGTTTCGAGAGACAATCTATCATCTTCGGTCGAAACTATAAATTATAATATTTAATTTTTTTTTATATAACTTGTATATAATATAGAGAAGGATTCAGTTTGGGGGTATTGTAAAAATAAGTATTGTAGGTTTATATTTAATTGGGATGGTATTTAAAAAATAAGAAACCGCTAGAAAACATACCACTATTACAATGTCACATTTAGATGACTGGCCTAGATATTAGTTTATAGAATACAAAAATAATTAACATCATAAATTACTATATTAACGACATTTTAAATGCGATATTGTCGCTCGCTGTTTAGCGTCTGTTTGAGACTTTCGATATAAAGAGTTTCTAATATGCGCAGGTCAGGTAATTGATCTCTGGAAAATGTTAAGAATTCATTGGATGGTTGTTAGTATCTTTAGTAGGCAGAAACAGTAGTAGTAGCTGCAGTAAGCAATAGTAGTTGAAGTAGCAGTAGGCAATAATAATAATACTACTACTACTACTACTACTAATAATAATAATAATAATAATAATAATTATAATTAATAATAACACTACGAAGATTTACTCAAAATATTTTTAATAATTTTTTTTGTTTTCTTTTTTTGTTTTTTTTTTCTTTTGAGATGTATTTATTTATTTTTTAACATGAAATTATTGCATAATATTGTCTAAATTATTATTTTAAGTATAGTAAAAAAAGGGATTGAAAGGTATTTAAAAGTTTACACTTATTGTAATCATTTTTGTAAAAATATATCTCTTTATATAATGGTGTTATTTATACTTTTACAAACATCCTTTTGTTAAAATTTGATTATTATTTTATTATTATTATTATTATTATTATTATTATTATTATTATTATTATTATTATTATTATTATTATTATTATTATTATTATTATTATTATTATTATTATTATTATTATTATTATTATTATTATTATTAATTCAGTTGTTTAAATTATGAATGACATAAATAAGGATCTTGATTTATCTTCGATCGAGGATCCTCGTCATTTCAAAAATCTCCGTCTTAGACTGGATGGATCATTCTCAAAATCCGGCCTCCGGCTAAGCAGAATTTTTATTAACAGAGCTGAACATTTTTTCTATTAAAATCTAAATTTTAATTTCGTAAAATATAATCCATTTATAGTTCCAGAAATATTTAGCTTTAATTTCCTATATAAATGTAGTAAATAAAGGTAAACATACTAGTATAATACTAGTACTAGCAGATATATATTAATTGTTATTTCATTTTATTTTATTTTTTTAAAAATATCTTAAATTTTTAATATTTTAAATTCATTCGATATCGAAACTTGCTTGCAATAATACAGTTTATATAATTATGAGAGGGATTTTTATTTTAATTGTGATGTAATTTACTTTAAGTACTGAAAATATTATGAACAAACGTGCATGAAAATGCAATGAATATTAATTTTAGGGACAGGTTCAACGTTAAACTTAAATAACTATTGAAATTCAAAATATGCCCTAATATTTTTTACTCTTTACGCAAATTTTAGGAAATTTTTGGAATGGGCATAATAATATGATATTATAAAAGTTCGATTTAGGGCATTTTTCTGTATACTTAACCAATAGACATTTGGTCACAAATTGGGCGGCAAATTATGAATGCCTCGATCTCGGAAAAAAAAAAAAAAAAAAAAACTACAGCATTTAGACGTACTATTTAAAAGCTTTAGGTTGATGCCTCCTAATAGCAATACCCAAAAATAAAAAAATCTATTGTCACATTTTTTGGAGGTAGTTTGAAAATTGTCAACATTGAAACTTTGCCATAAATATTTTTCCAATCGTCCACGTTTTATAAACTTTTTCAGAGTGGATAGAATTGAATTGGGTGCACAACTTTTCTATAAGACATTTTTCTACATACCCAAGTTTTTGACTTCTGAGTACGTAATTATATTGATGTTGGTTATTCAAATTTGGCATTTCGTGTCCAGGTCAAATATTTAAGTACAAAGATAAAGTTAGCAAATAAAATTTATAAGACTTGTCAAATTCTAACTATAAATATTTCATAAATATTGGATAAATGGTAAAAAAAAAAAAAAAAAAATACAACAAAATTTCAATTTCAACAATTTTTGAATTTAACTTAGAGGGATTGATAAAAGTTTCAATTTTTACTATTTGAAAAAATATTTATTAACCATTCATAACTTGCTTTTAGTTACCCTAATTTTTTCCTTTTGAAAATTTTGCAGAATGGATAATTTAATAGATTTAGACAAATTAATATTCAAAATTTAAGATTTATAAATTATTTTGTAAAAACTGAAGCACATCTGCATTTACAGGATGAATTCCATTTATTTTTTAGCTGTTTATGTTGCTAACTTGACAAAAGCCTAAACATCCTCTCACCGAAGAATATACTAAGTTTTTGAAAGGTTTATACAACATACGAGTTTTTTTTTTAAATTTAAGATGCTTAGTGGTTATACTTGTAAACTAATTAAGTACTTATGTCAAGTAGCAGTAGTAGTAGTAGTCAAGTGAAAAGGAAAAGTTATTGCAAAAACTTGTTTAAAGGATATTTGAAAGTTGGAATAATTGGATTAGAAGACAACTCCAACTGTCAGGATATCTGTCTTCCACCTGAATAACTCGATAATAATAATAATAATAATAATAATAATAATAATAATAATAATAATAATAATAATAATAATAATAATAATAATAATAATAATAATAATAATAATAATAGTAGTAGTAGTAGTAGTAGTAGTAAGTGAGAATCAATTTGAAGAATGTTAAATCCAAAAAATATTTGCTTAAAAATAATATATAATATATATATTTATATATATATAATATTTATAAACTTTATATGTAATATTATATATATTATATAATATATTATATATATATAGTAATATATAGTATATATATACTATATATATATATAATTATATATATTCGTAATAATATTACTTAATATTACTTAATATTACATTAATACTCTCGAATGTTATTTTATAA
>JABUQX010139647.1:2500-5000 GCA_015478945.1 Trachelipus rathkii
TATATATATATATATATATATACATATATTATATATATATATATATATATATATATATATATATGGTTATGGTTGTGAGTGAGACAGTCCTCGTGTGGAAGTTATGTTAGATGGTGAGCAGCTGGAACAAGTGTCTGAGTTTAAACATTTAGGTATATGTTGGATGAGAAGGGAACTGATGATGCAGAGTGTAGTAGGAAAGTTGTGAAATGGCAGGAAGGTGGCTGGGTCGCAATTAAATCGTTGGTGAATGTAAAAGGACTAAGTCTGGAGTGCGCTAATGTCTTGCATGAGGGTATGTTGTTACCTGTGTTATTGTAGTAGTAAGACTATGGTCTGGAATAAGAGATAGATCTACAGTTCAATGTGTTCAGATGGACAATCTTAGGGCGTGCTAGGTGTGAGAAGCAACTCAAGATGAGGAACGAATGTATTAGAGTTGTGTGGTGGGAAGAAAGGGGTAAACGAGAAAATGAATGTATGTTGAGTTGGTTTATCATATGTGGAAAGGATGGGGAAATGATAGTTGGCTGGTTAAGCGGATGTATAGTGGTGAGTGTGTTGGGGACCGACCGGCTGGGAGACCGAAGAAAAAGTGGATTGAGTCATTAAAGGAATGTCTGCAGGAGAGAAATGGGAGTTTGGCAGAGGCAAGAAGAAAGGTGCATGATAGGAGAGAATGGCGGGGTGTTGTTAGGGGGTATGGTTGTGACCTGCCCAGGGGATGAACCCCACACTTGACGATTTACCATAGTGGTGAATCCGTCGCGGTCCCGTGAAGCTCTAGGGTGGTACTTTCTGACTGGGCAGTGACGAGTTCTACTAATTAATGGTGCAGGAGGCGGTAAGGCTGGTCTGTCTTCTCTCTTCGACTTTGTCATATTCTTCTACTGCTTTTCTTTTCCGATGCTTGTCACGCACCTTACTCCCAGTCTTGGGGAAAAAAAAGGAAAATTAAGGAAGAAAGAAAGATATATATATATATATATATATATATATATATATATATATATATATATAAAAAAAAAGTATAGTGAGTATATATATATATATATATATATATATATATATATATATATATATATATATATATATATATATATATATATATATATATATATATAATAGAATTGAGAATCGACTTGGTGAACGAAGAAATACAAAAGAAGCAGCTAAGATGGTATGGACATGTGCAAAGAATGGAGGAGAGAGCGGGACCGAAAAGAATGCTGGAATGGAGGCTGGTTGGCAGAAGACCGCCGAGAAAACCTAGAAAAAGATCGATAAACGTGGTGGAGGAAGCGGTGAGCGATAGAAGAACAACTATGAAAGATGTGGAAGAGAACAGAAACCACTGGAGGAGGTTCTGTAGAGGCGTAACCTGACAGAATTTGAGAAGTCTACCAGAGGGGATGGTGAATATATATATATATATATATATATATATATATATATATATATATATATATATATATATATATATATATATATATATATATATATATATATATATATATATTTTTATTGTACGTGGATGATTTAGTTTTGCGGGACGAATCGGAGGAGAGTTTAAGAGGATTGGCAGAGGGGTTTGAAAGTAAATGTAGATAAGAGTAAGGTTATGGTAGAGAGTGAGGAAAGTCCGCGGTGTGAAGTCATGTTAGATGGTGAGCGATTGGAACAAATATCCGAGTTTAAATATTTAGGATATATGTTGGATGAAAAGGGAACGGATGATGGATTGTGTTATAGGAATGTGACTGGTGCAATGAAATTCTTGGATGTAAAAGGATAAGTCTTGAATCCGCTAGGGTTTTGCATGAGGGTATATATTGTTACCTGTGTTAATGTATAGTAGTGAAACTATGGTATGGAACAAGAGGTATCGATCTTAGGTACAATGAGTTTAGGTGTGAAAAGAATTGATAAAATGAGGAATGAACGCAATAGGGAGTTCTGTGGTGTAAAAAAAGGCATATGTAAGAATAAACGAGAGTACATTAAGATGGTTTGGTCATATGGAATGAATAGATGATAGTCGGTTGGTTAAGTGGATGTATAGTGGAGAGTGTACTTTAAATCGACCTGCTGGAAGTGGATCGAGTCGGTAAAGGAATGTGAGTTTGGCAGAGGCGAGAAGATTGGTGATTGGTGGAGTTTTGTGAGGTGGTATGGTTGTGGGACGCCTGGACCAAGGGTAGAACCCTACATTGACGAGATACCACAGTGAGAGTCCGTCACACTCCGGTGAAGTCATGGGTTGAATATTTTCTGGCTCCAACGAGTTCTCACTTAAGAGTAAGAGGGATGGCTTTTCTTTTCGATTTATGTCATGCTCTACTACTTTTCTCTTTCTGGTGTATGCTGCGCACCTCACCCCCAATCCGGGGAAAGGAGGTAGTTGATTATATATATATATATATATATATATATATATATATATATATATATATATATATATATATATATATATATATATATATATATATATATATATATA
>JABUQX010139647.1:15000-24784 GCA_015478945.1 Trachelipus rathkii
CCTTGAGCTAAGGATATATATATATATATATATATATATATATATATATATGTATATATATATATATATATATATATATATAAATATATATATATATATATTTATATATATATATATATATATATATATATATTTATATATATATATATATATATATATATATATATATATATATATATATATATATATATATATATATATATATATATATATATATATATATATGTGTGTGTGTGTGTGTGCATGTGCGTGTGTGTGTACGTGTGCGTAGAATACAAAATACGGAAGCTACTTATTTTTTGTTGAAGAAATTGCTAAAGCATATTGCACAGTTACGGGGTCAGAGCGGAGCTACGGAAAATACCAATGAGAAAATAAAATATCAAAAGAAATTCGTAACCGCGTGGACTTCTTCTCTTCTCGGGAACATCAAGAGCAGCATAAAATGATCGGAAAGAGATGCAAAAGGTGCGGGCGAAGTAGGAGGGCGAAGATACAGATTTTGCGGATGCATAATCATCAGAAATGTGAATATGAGAAGGGCAGATATTTTTAGATCGGAGTTTACCCTCGGAGATGCAAATATATTGGTGGTGTTTAGACGCTGAATAGAAGCTATGTTCGACCTTTCATTGGACAATTAAAGTTTGATGCACCGATAGAATCTCACATGAACTAAAAATAATGTGTTCAAAGTCCTTTTTAATACGATCAGTGCCGACGTACACACGTATGCAGATTTCCAAGTCTTGTAGGAATGAAAGAGTCGACACCAGGGGTATGTAAAAGAGGAAGAATGTGAAAATTGAGCTCTTTAAATCGTGTTTTAAGCTTCTTCATGAAGTTGTCAAAATCTTGGTCGTCTTTCATGACTATAAGAGCCGTTTTCAACGTCTGATGATAATATTCAGCAAGTTCATTCGATTTTGGATTATAGGTTGTGGTTTGAACCTGTGAGGCCTGATAAGGAGTGAAAGTTCAGTGAAAATCTCATTACCAAATTAAGGACTCATATCACTTATAATCAGAAATAACGTGCTTTGATCAGTAGTAAGGAAACTTTATTCTTGAATTGAACATGCCATGGAGATCATCAAACAGCTTCTGTATGAGGGAGGTGGGAACAAACGGGCAAAGTTGGTGAGTAGAAACGTCAAATAATAAAGAAAGAGCTCCGGAAAATGGGAATAACTGATGATTACTGGATTACTAGCAAAATCTAGGAACGGCCTCCTGAATACGGATCCAAAGAAAGAGAAGAAATAAAAC
Organism: Trachelipus rathkii; assembly: GCA_015478945.1. Taxonomy (NCBI): domain Eukaryota; kingdom Metazoa; phylum Arthropoda; class Malacostraca; order Isopoda; family Trachelipodidae; genus Trachelipus; species Trachelipus rathkii. The sequence goes on from JABUQX010139647.1 coordinate 16,270, forward strand.
CAGATAAAGTTTCGGCAACAGCGTTATCAAAGCCTTTGATATATGCGATAGAAAAAATATATTCAGTAAGGAAAGAGAAATTATGTTGTTGATGATCAAATTTAACTGGATTCCGGCATAAAATACAGACAATAAGGGGTTTATGATGTGTGCACAAAACAAAGTTCTAACCATCAAAGAAAGATTTAAAGCGCAACACAGATAGGTATGGAGCTAGAAGCTCATGTTCAATGGCTGAATTTCTGCTTTGTAGTTCAGTTAGTTTTCTACTATAAAAATCTACAAGTATAGAAATACTGTCAATCATCTGATGCAGCGCCTCCCCAATGGCAACTTGTGACACATTTGTGAACAGCTGGAGGTGAGTAACATCAGGGCGGGAAAACGAAAGGGTAGCAATGAAATAAATAGCAAATTGAATATCATGAAAAGATTGAGATACCTTGTTTGTCCAAGAAAGAGAAAAAGACTTAGTAGGGCAAGCTTAAAAATCTTTGAAACAGAAAAGACCTTGTAAGTAAAATTAACTTGACGATAGATCCTTACATGTTCAAGAACAGATTGAGAGACGCACAATTTATATATATATATATATATATATATATATATATATATATATATATATATATATATATATATATATATATATATATATATATATATATATATATATATATATATATTAATATATATATATATCTATGTATATATATATATATATATATATATATATATATATATATATTATTATTATATATATATATATATATATATATATATATATATATATATATATATATATATATATATATATTATATATATATATATACATATATATATATATATATGTATATATATATATATATATATATATATATATATATATATATATATATATATATATATATATATATATATATATATATATATATTCAGGAAAACGAAGAAATTTCTGTCTCCTTAGCAACATGGGTGGAAAGATTATTAGAAGAAATACTGTTCTATAAGGCTTAAAGAAGTCTGGATAAATAAACATTTATTAATAGAAAATTAATGGGATGTTTATATATACAAAAACAAAAGGTACATGCATATACTAGCGTTGAAAGCTGACTCCAAAGTTACGGACCAAAAGGAATAAAAAACAAATTCGTCGAGTCCAAAAGAAGTGAAAATACTTTTCTTTTCTAAGCTAGCCCAATGCATATGGATTTGATGGTAGGTTCGTAAAATTCAGCACCATATTATTTTATTAAGAAGAAATGCAATGAGAGAAAATCAGGCTAAGTCACAGAGTTAAGACACTAAATTCTTTAAAAGGAGGCCATTCACCCACTGTCTTCTTCGGAACGACATGAAGTGGCAATGTCCACTTGGAGGGGAATTATACCAGACTGTAATTAAATAGAGAATTCGTTTTTAGCTACCACTAATCTGTCTCCTGCAAGAGTTTCACTTTGACATAAACCAGGGAAGCATTACCAGTTACAGTATTAGAACGATAAAAGGGTTAAGAGTAAAGGAAAGTGCTGGAATATCGCGCAAATATTGAAATACAATATGAGAAATTATATCAACATTAAAAATGAGAGAAGGGAATGCACTATCATGGAGCCAAATTGGGACTAAAATGCAAGTAATGGAATGCATTAGTAAAACTGCCACAGTCTATAATAAGAAATAAAATTATGTAAAAATCGATCCCTAACAAAGGGATAGTAACGTCTGCTATGAGAGACGGTTCCCGCACCACCTAAAACCTTGATGTTCTGCAGCTCCGGCTCCGGCTCCGGCTCCGGCTCCGGCTTCGCAGTAGTAAATTAAGGAAGAGAGATGGGTTGAATATTTAAATTACCCTTCTAAGACAATTTACGTAAATCCTTACAAAACTTGACCTTATTAGCATAATAAATATGGGATCAGAGGATCCTAGGCTTTTAAGAAGCACTGAAAGACCTAAACTCTACAAGAAGCGAATTGAAAAATCCTAACCCGAAGAGCAAATGGGGTTGTTGATGTGGATTTAAGCATTATCGGAGCAAGAAACGATGAGATAGCTGTTATAGAAATATGATCATTAGGAAGGGTCCCCAATTATCAAATGCCATAGAAAATTTAGCACCCAATGTAGATCGAATATTAAAAGGCATTTCCTCAAATAGTTATGTTTATTTATAATGAAATCTGATCGCTATTCTCTTTACGTCTCACGAAATCAAAATTTACGCCTAACTAAGAGTTTAGTGCTATGGTTACAAAAGCCCATGGGAGGCCTAGAGTTATCCATGAGGACTCAAGAATCTTGATTCAGATAGAGCGAGAACAAAATTCTTTGAAACAAAACAAATTCAGGTAAGCTGAATGTAATTCCCACATTAAAACTATATGATATGCATGACTGTTTAAAACCTTATATCACTTCAAAGATTCTTGGTTGTAAGAGTCTAATTTAGAGTCGCTTGAAATTCAGTTGATGAAATTGTGGTGTAATCTTTATCGTCTTAACGAACGGATTTTCGTTGCAGAAGCTTCCAAATAATTCTGAGCCTATAAAGAATATTGCAAATTTCAAATCACAACTAATCGTTCCGAACTTATCTAGCAAGGTGTAGGATCATGTTTGTTGTACAGTGATATTGAAATTAAGGTGGTGAAATAAGTTAACTGTCTAAAATTAAGGTTTTTTGAAGTTAGGAAACAGGTACTTGAGAAGACGGTAAGATAGCCAGCCGTGGCCGTATCGAGGAACTAGCCTATGGGTGGTATTCGTGTGTCCAAAGTTTTGAGGTGTAATCTTTAGGGGTATTTAATTCAAAATTATCTGGTGAGTAGGAGCTAGCGGATAAGCAATGCATCTATATGGCGCTAACCCTTCGTCAAAGTTACTAGTGATTTCCTCAAAGAATTCAGAGGTCTCAAATCTAGAGACACTACAGTCTTAGGCTAGGGCTGACATGTTTTGTATCAACGCTCAACGAGATTGTTGTTTGTGTGTTGTGTGGGGCTATCTAATCCCTTTCAAAAACTGTTCCAATCAAATACATTGTGTCCTGGTGGTCATATGCCATATCTCATTTTTCCATCAAAAAATCTCGAATTTCGAAATTAGGCATTATTAGGGTCCTAGAGTCACTTTTCAAACTTCAAATTTTTTTGTTATGTCTAAATAAAATTAATACAAATATTCAATCAATAATTTAAGCCTGTGGTGAGGCTCAAATCTTTCATTATTGTCATCTTTCTATCAAGGGTTCATTGTCAGTGGGTCATTCTCTAGCCAATTTCAGCGAAAAATGTCTGACACAGAGATAACAAGCCCTTCGATGATAGAAGTGTAATAAAAATATGCTAAACCATGTTCGAGCCATTTCATCCCTGGCTACAAGTAAATAGTTTATCTTGGTCAAATAGAGAGAAGGATATATATAGAATATAAATAAAAGAAAAGATGCAAGGTTTGAGTGTAAACGGAGTCTAATAAGAGAAGTAGAGTGCCGTTGTTAAGAAGGATATGCATGAAATCATAAAGGATACGAAATAAAATAAAAATATATAATGGAATAATGAGAGATTGACTCCTCCCTCATTCCTGAGTTTCATAAAAAGGAGTTGTGTAGTCAGATAACGAGATACATGCTCGATTAATCAAAGTAGTGAGATGTAATAATTAAACAGGCGGATCAAAACTTCAATCTCCCTCCAAAAAACGTGGCTTTCCATTTTGCTGAGTGGCAATTGTTTCGTAGGGCAAGAGTTGGTGGATCTTTGAGGGGCAATGAAACGTTGATAATTGCTGTATAAACCTTCATTTCACAAATTTTAGAGAGCTCCTTAGATTTACAAAAAATTTAAGTTATTTCATTAACTTCATTTGCGTAATCTCATTAATTTTGTGGTGAGAACTCCCTAATCAAAATCTTTCTTATTAGTGATAATAATTTATATAAAAACTCTGAATCTTCTAGATAAAGAGTGTTTTAGTAGACGAAAAATTCATCATTGATGAAATCATTAAATAAAGAATCATATCTTTAAAACGCATATTTCGACCGCACATATAATGGCGACTAGGGTTTACATTGAAATGAGAGTCTAGGACATTAATATGAACTTGAAGTTATAGACTTCTCAAATACTCTTGAGGGGCTACTGGATTAGTAGTACTTAGCACATAGTTTCTTATCAAAATTACCTAAGGTGGTAGTAAAGGAAATTACTCCCAATTCCCAACTCCCTCGCTGATTTAAAATCAATAACATAATTACCCTATTATGAAGTTATCAAAAATATTGGTTAATAACGTTCAAATCATTAAAGGCTCAGAAATTTACAATCAAGTGCCTTACATAGATTACTTATTTCAAAAGTTGTAAAAATGTAGAATCGACTGTCAGGATAAGCCGTAATTTGTAAATTTAAAAATAATGAAAACAAGACGAATGAGTCCGTAGTTAAAATCTAGTAATAGGCCTGATTCTAATTCTGCTTTGCAGGAATGTGAAGCCCATGAAATCTCAAGTAATCTGCGATATTAAAGATTGTATTATACGCTCTTCCCATTTCTAAATCAAAGTGTTATTCAAAATCTTGTAGGTTAGTTGGTCTCATGCACAAGTCATTGTGATGGAGCGTATGCACTGTTTATCAAAACCGTATCTGAGTTAACGAATTAAAGGTGTTAATGAAAAATAAATGCGTAAAATCTAGTTAGATCTTTGTACAAATGATGTGCTTTTAAAATCGCCTGGAATCTTTGAGGAGCAACTTTCTTTTTAGTTAGCCAAGCGTTTGCAATAAAAGAAGTACATAGTCTAGCCTTTGATAAAGCGAAAGCGAAATAAGGTCGTCCAACCCCTCACAAACTTCGATGGCTGTAGGCTTAGCTCAAAGCAACCAAACAATTTATAATGTTGTTGTTGCCATCAATTACTATAATGAGTCGGTAGGGGTAATGTTTCGCTTCAGTTCGGATTGACCTAGTGGTCGGGTAGCTGGGGCCTACAGAGATGTCACCTTATCTAAAGTAGAAGTTGCTGGGACATAGACCTCCAAGTAAGTGTGTAGGAGAATCATTCATGAAGCTGACTTAATACGGATAGGTAAAGAACTTATGTTAGTATTGAGCACCGCGCAGCCTTGACAGAGACGTGTTCTGTGAGGTGTAGTGATAGTGGAACCAGTCTTCGATGTTCACCCTGTCGCCCTCGCGTTTGGTTGGATGAGGGATCTTTAACTTATAGTTGACAGATTAAGTTCGTAGATCCAGGCTGTGCTATTTAAGGTTAAAAAATAAGATCCTTACATATTGGACATGATTCTGGCTGAGTAAAGAGTCTATAAAGTCATTTTTCGGATTGGGATGCCTTAATTGGCCTCGATTTAATAGAGTATTTCCCTTTAAAAACTAAAATTGATTAAATTGCTGACATGACAAATTCATTTTTTTTTTAAAGACGTGGTGCTATATTCGATTTTGGAAATATTTAACTAATTTATATACAATAAGTCAAGATAAAGAGTTTCGAATCCATCATCTATGTGTTGAAAATCTATAAGTCATGATTCAAAGGATCAAAAATCTAAATCAAAAGGTCAATGTGCAGGTTAATCCAACTTTGTGGTAATGACAGTCTGTAATCGCTGTACATATCTTTTTTAATCCTTAAGCCACATGACGTAAGTAATTCGAGGCTAGAGAACAAGGCATTGAAAACATGTTCAAATTAGAGTCCCTTAGGTATAAGAAGGTATGAATAATAGAGTAAATCTGCAGAGTGATTTGAGAACAGATTGAAAATTCAAGAGTGTTATGGAGTTAAAAGAGAAAACATATAGATCTTCCATGGATTGAGAAGACTTCCTTTGTTGCCGATCAACACTATAAACATGCTTTTGCAGTGCTTAATATGATGTTCATAAAAAGGAAGTAAATCGGATGTAGATACAGACCATGATGATGATGTCTTTCAGCAACGAATAGTGATTGGGTTATTATTTGAATGGTTCAGTGAGTTCTCCTCTGAGTATAAAGTATATTTGGGTTTCTCAACAGACCTGTTATCAGAAACTGATGAACGAAGTATCAACACAGGTCAGGCCTGTGTGTTAACTGTGTCTCTTAAACTATTCTTGTACCATCTCTACAAGTAGCGCTATACTGGACCAGACCTTTATGTCCGCTCCTTGTTGGTCACTCGTATTCCGGTTCAAGTCGAAATCGAGGTTTTGTCGATGGTTAGCAAGACATTAAACAACGCGCTTCTTTCAGGATTAAAGTAAGGATCGATCGAGACCGCAATCGTCTTTTGCTTTTTGTTGGGAAAAGTAAGTGGGTCATTAAGCTTCGAGTCGACTACTCAGAGCATTGTTTGTGTGGTTCACGGTCCTCAACTTTCATCTCAATTATATTATTAGCAGCCATGCCGTCTTATGAGGATGAGTGCCATGTACTCAGATTCTGATTAAATAATTTTTGTTGATAAATTATTCATTAGTGGCAATGATCTATCACATTTAAAAGAAAACTTTATTATGATCATGCAACAAAAGAAATGGAAGAATGGTGGTTTCATCTTAGAGTTGGGACTCTAGAGTAATGATTCAACCGTTAAGACTGTTATGGGGAAGAAGAGGGTAGAAATTCAACAAGTCTGAATCAGAAGATAAAGGGTTCTTGGATACTTCTTTTTAAATTCTCCTTTACAGAATAAGTACGCTAGCAAAATTTTCAGTAAATGGTGATGTAAGAATACCAAAAAGACTTGTTGTTAGTGTTATTGAAAGGAATGTTTTTACTGATTTTGTGGATCTATTTTATGGTTTTGTACAGGCGCGTTATAAATTAGGAAATTATGCATATAGTCTCGATTGGATTGAAAAAGGTCCTGCTTGATGTTTGTTACGTTTCCTGGTGCTTCACTATGTTTCGGATTTAAATAAATTTACATAAATGAATTGAAAGGTGTGCCATTCTCTACTTCTCCTCAAACCCTTTATTCGGTGTTTTGTGACGGCTTCTTCGATCATTGTTAATGGTATTTGTTTATTTATAGTACTAAGGTCAAGTTCTAATTTAGATATTCTCAATAGGCCAAGGTGGCGCTCTCACAAATCTAGGGCTTGCCTTTTAGAGTTGTACTTGATACGTGTTCTTATTTCAAGTGTTCAAAGTAAGTATAATCAGAATTTTCAAAATGTACAGTCACAACAAAAGTATAAGGTCTTTGTAGATGCTGCATAATTGTCCTTCATGGGCTCCGTCCCTGGAAAGGCTAAAAAAATAAAATCATTTTGTGACAGAGTAGGGCTGACAAAGAAATTATCGAAATCATAAAATCATTGAGCAGAGTACAGAGAGTATCCCATTTCTTAACGCTGTACATCTAATACTGCTGAAAACTCCAGCAGATCTGATTACTCTAGAGGTGTTACAGAATCTCTTTATTTTTCTTTCAAAATTGGCCATTATGCTTAAAGGTCTTTCTTGGATTCTCCTGGATCAAATTCGATGTCGGTACATATAAACTTATAAATGTTTGTTCTAAATCTTTCTCTCTCATCACGTCTGCATGTCATAAGAAATTCAGCTGAAGGCAGGTCCAGCGGGGAAGGTCGGTGGAGGACCTTAAATCGCTGCCACATCTGTGGGAGCTTCACTCTGTCTTTGTCACCATTTAAAGATTACTCAAGTGTGCATAAGGCTTTATAAGTAAGCTTCAAAAAGGTCCAAGGATTCATTAGAGGATGTAGGCACCAATTAAGAGCTGAATGTGTTTTCTCGCAAGTGTGAATCAAATGCAGCACGATTGTTTTTGCATTTGAACTTTTATTTCTCCAAAATCCTAGAAAGGATGAAATTCCACCGCTGGTCAAACAACTTAACTTTATTCATAGATGTTAAAGGCCTAATCCGATCCAAAAGGTAGAATTGCCAAGACCACTTTTATATAATTGATGGATGTGATAAATCCAATTCTTCTGGCAAGGATCATCCATCTTCACAGATTGAATCATAAGAGACCTTTCATTGTCAAGAAGTCAACATTGGGTGTTCAATACCACTATCAGATTTAGTCAGAGCTCATGGCTTCTGATACAAGGCCAGGCAGCTGTAAAAAATGCTTTTTCGACTGTATAGTATGCAAACAATTTAACAGTATACCCTAATTATCCAAAAATGACTAATCTTCTCATCATAGATGGTTAATTTGTTGCGTCCTTTTGCTGGAGTATACTGGTGTGGATCTTTATCACGGCATGCTCCGTGCTGTAAAGATTAGTGATAAGGAATTTCAACAAATGTATCTGTTAATTTCACCTGGCCCTAGCTATCAGAGACTATTCATGTGTGTCCATTACAGATATGTCCACGAATCCTGTTTTACTTCATTCCAAGCGTTGTTCCAAAATATAATGGCATAGCCATCCAATTTGTACTCAATAATGAGTGCCTATGGAATGTTTCAAACACAGGTGGAAATATAACTGTTAAATCTTTGTCTTCCAATAGATTAT